>JAODAL010028541.1:0-53159 GCA_025379985.1 Phyllomedusa bahiana
TCCAAGAAGCATTGCGGGGACAGAAGACGCTGGCACTGAAGTGGCCCTGGATAGGGATGACGCACCACGCGGTATACTCAAACTACGCACGAGGGGTTTCGGTTTTGATCAGCAAGTCATTGCCGCTCCAGTTACAGAGTCTTCACATAGACCCGTCTGGGAGGTATGTGCTTTTACACGTTCGGTTGTGGGGCTCAGACTTCTTAATTGGGGGTATATATGTGCCACCGCCATTCCATAGAGGAGTTCTTGATGCCCTTATGACCAAAATTTCGCAATATCCGGGGGTTCCATTGCTTCTGCTGGCAGACTTCAATGCCACCTTAGACCAGGACCTAGACAGACATAGACCTCAGGCGACGCATAACATGGGTCTTAGAAACTGGGCGACAACACACAAATTGATTGACACTTGGCGATGGCTTCACCCCCAGACACGGCAGTTCTCGTGCTTCACTCCATCTCATGATGCATTGTCTCGTCTGGATTTGGCCTTTGCCTCTAGAGATATCTTACATATGATTCCGACAGTCGAATACCTCCCTAGAGGGATATCGGACCACGCACCTCTGAAGCTGACTTTAGTTTCACCCAGGAGGGCCTCTGGACGGTTGTGGAGGTTGAACCCTAGATGGCTGGATGTTCCAAAGGTATTGAGTACCTGCCAGGAACACATTGTGTCATATTGGGAAGTAAATGAAGGTTCGGTGAACCCATTGATTGAATGGGATGCATCCAAGGCGGTGCTGAGGGGGACTCTGATTGGAGCTATTGCGTCACATAGGGCAGAATTGAGGGCGGTAAGGGGACGGCTAGAGATTGAGCTATCATTGAAGGAGGCGGACTTTGTCACTAACCCATCCCCATCAGCTAAGGAGGCTTTCCTTGAAGCTCAGCGGTCTTACACGTTACACTTGACTGACTACACCCAGAAAAGGCTTCTTATGCAAAAACAAACAATTTTTGTTGAGGGAGATAAAAATGGTAGAGCATTAGCATACCTAGCTCGGGCAGAGTCTCCAATGAGAGTAGTGTCCAGGGTGATTAATAAAGATGGAATTGTTTATTCAGATACCGAGCAGATATGTGAGCAATTCGCTCTTTATTATAGGGAACTCTATGATTCCAGATTGCAGGCCACGGATGAGGATATAGAGCTTTTCCTTAGTCAATTGAAGTTACCATGCTTGAGTGAGACAGAGGTAGAGGAATTAGCGAAGGATATATCTGCTGAGGAAATTAGCAGGGCGATAGGGAGATTAGCAACACATAAGACACCTGGGCCTGACGGCTTCCCGGCTGAGTGGTACAAGTGGGACGCGGAACAGTGAGGCGATAAATTGGAAAAACTGTTTGCGGCGGCGGCGGTAGGGGACTCTCTACCCCCTTCTTTTTCTGAGGCAGTAATCACTATAATTTATAAACCAGGCAGGCCTCCGGAACAGTGTAGCTCCTACAGACCGATATCTTTGTTAAATTTAGACACAAAGATTTTAGCGAAGGTATTGGCTATGAGACTCACTGGGGTGATCCTCTCCTTGGTTGGAGCGGAGCAATCAGGCTTCATGCCGGGAAGAACGACAGAGATTAACCTAAAACGGCTATACACTAATCTCCAGGTGACGCATGACAATGCTGGGCAGAGAGTGATTGCTGCTTTAGATAATGAAAAGGCATTCGACTCCGTTGAGTGGAGATTTATGTGGGTGTTGCTGGCTAAGATGGGACTTCCGCCCACTTTTATCCAATGGATACGTCGGTTATCCATAAGGCCTACCGCAAGGGTGAGGGTAAATGGTCGATTGTCTGACTCTTTCCCGCTAGAGAGGGGCACTAGACAGGGGTGTCCTCTATCGCCGTTGCTGTTCGCACTAGTCATGGAGCCCTTAGCCATTATGATAAATAACCATGGGGGCATACAGGGTTGGCAAATTGCAGGAATAGAGGAGAAGCTCTCGCTCTACGCAGATGACATGTTGGTGTACTTGGGGGACCCGGGGGGATCGCTGGAAGGCCTACTGGAGACAGTGGAGGCTTTTGGAAGGCACTCGGGGCTGAGGGTGAATTGGGATAAGTCCACATTATTTCCGTTGGACACTTTTGATGATGCACTATTGACCTCTCGATCCAGACTACAGCTGGTTACACAATTTAGATATTTAGGGATTACAATACATAAAGACATTCACAAATTTTTTGACTTAAATATCCAGCCGGTGGTAAGGCAGACTGAGGTGAGGTTGAAGACCTGGGCTAGCCTTCCACTGTCACTGATTGGTAGGGTAAATATAATTAAAATGGTAATGTTGCCCAAGTTTTTGTATTTATACCGTGCAGCATCTGTTTCTCTCCCTAGATCCCACTTTGCTCTGCTGAATAAGCTTCTCTTCTCGTTCTTATGGGGAGGCACTACCCCACGCCTCAATAGGGCCACCATCAAGGCTCCGTATGATGAGGGAGGACTGGCTTTTCCTGACTTGTACATCTATTACGTGGCGGTTCAACTGGCGCACATTGCTCAGTGGTTCCGTGGAGATGAGAATAATCCCTCGCATATCTTGGAGGCGGCGTTAGTTGGGTCTTTTGAAGGACTCTCTAATTTGCCGTATAGAGAAGGCCATTGTGTACAGTTTTATTACACGTCACTAATGAGCGCTGCTATACGCTCGTGGATCAGCTTTATTCACCCATATGGACATAGAGGGGAGAGTGGGGCTTGGTCCCCTGTCATCCCCCTGTGGTGTAATGCTAAGTTACCGGAATTATTGAGCCTACCGGATTATGGGTTTTGGGCAACTAAAGGGGTAAAATACCTTGCACAATTATATAGGTAGGGCAAAACCATTCGATCCATCAGAACATGCAGCTAGAAGCTTCATCTCCCGAGGGGTCCAATATTTATTTTTCCAGATATTTAGCAGCTGAGACATGCTTAGTATGACCCGCAATTTGGTATAACACAGCGGTCCACCTCAGGTTATGGACATCTGTGAAACCATTTTGAGGAAGACAAACTTCAGAAAACCGTATTCTCTATCTATAAGGCCCATTATGGGTTGTTCAGAGCCTCTCAATGGAAGTCTCTCTGGCTAGGTGGCACAGGATATCCCATCGGTGCCGAATGAGCCTTTTCAGACTGAGAACCTCCTAGGCGAAGTCAATCTAAGTGCCAGCGACTAGTTAATTCAAACTAAATGGCTCCAATGGGTTATCCTTAGGACGCGCTTTTAGGCCTTATAGGGTCAAATGAAATGTTTATCTTCTAGCTGCTCTCCAATGTGGTTAGGAGAAGAGGTAACCTTCTTTCATGATGACATGGGAGTGTCCGATCCTACAGAGGTATTGGAGAGAGATCTACCATGACTTCTTGAAATCAAAGACTTAGGTCTTCCTAACGTGTTCTCACCGGACAACAGCCTCTTTTGGGCTTATTGAAGAGCTGGTCCCCGGTAAGCGCCGAACGTACACCTGTAAGCTACGTACGCTTCTATGCTAGAAAAACTAACCTTCTAAACTGTAAACCTCCAAAGGTGTCCCACTCTAGAACAATGCAACAACCTGGTATTGCAGAGGTTACCAAGATACAAGACCACTTACGCGCTAGGTGGCTCCCTAGAGACTTTTCACTGATATGAAAGCACGGAATGCAGGCACTAACTGTTATGAAATAGTTATGAATGAATGTGGCAGATCAGGGATGGATTGGTATGAATGTGTAGAATGAACGAGAAATGTGATAGTTGTGATAGAAGCAGTACATATGACTAGAGGCGAATGCGCTCAGGGATACAGAATACACTCTGGATAGTCCTCATCAGTTTTGCAGAGGAAACATTGGAGTGTTCCTCCCAGCTTATTGTTTTTAAGAGCTCATCCTGTCCTGGTGCTTACGATATCGCCTAATAAAGTTACTTCAGGTGAATTGATATGGACAGGCATCAGAATAGCCTAAATGAAGAACTATTTATAATTATGAGGCGTATTTGATCTTTGTGTTCTCTGTAATAACTCTCTAATGCTTCTGTGAAAGAATGTATTGATGTAATGTGCTTGCGATGGTGTAACATTTCTTGAAACAAAATAATTTCAAAAATGTTTATAAATAAAGCCTTATAAAAAAAAAAACATTTTGGAGGATCCCATGTCAACATTACATCGTGGCAAAACCCCTTTAAGTGTTCCAAGGACCTTATATCCCTTAACCGTCTAAGCACATCACTTAACCTTTGGGATCATACGGATTCCCAGCTATGAAGGAAAATCATGCATTTTCGTTTCAGTGAGGATATGCAAGAGTAATTTCTGAACAGGCTTCCTTAGCATCTTGAAGAACAGTTTAATATAAGCATAAAACTGCTCCTAGGTAACTGGAACCCGAGTAGGTCTCTGATAAAATTCAATAACATCCATCCAGAGTTGTCGAATAAGTAGGCATTCCCAGAAAATATGATAAACATGGGCCCCATGTGCATTACTTTGCCAACAAAGATCAGGGATTGTAGGCTTGAGCTTGTTTAAGACAGCTGGCGTATGATACCATAGAATTAAAATTTTTAGCTGATTTTCTTTATAAGTGCTGGGCACCATTTGGGAAGATTGGGTAGCTCTGCGCCATACCAATTCCCAGTCTTCCCGGGAAAGTTGTTTGTTCAGGAAGTTTTCCCATTTTGACATTTAAGTATGCCGATGGGTCTCATCTGGGGACGGGTTCAACAACAATGTGTAGATGTCGGATATCAGACCCTTGGTTGAAGTACAGAGCTTGCATAATAACTCAAATCTGGTTGGGAAGGACACTACAGATGAGTGCAGTATACATGATAGGAAATTAGTTATTTGTAGATAAGAGTAATAGCATTTCTCTGGAATTTCAAAATCTGCTTTTAGGGCCTGAAAGGAAATTATACGCTTAGTGTGGTGATCCACTAGATCAGCAAATCTAAACAATCCCCTATCAAACCAAGGTTTTAAAGCCAAATTACCCATACCCTCTGGGAACAGGGGGTTGAACAGAAAATTAGTCATGGGTAGTGAGCGATTACGTTGACTATTCGCATCGGGGTGGGGGGTCGATATCGGCAATTAATCAAGACATATTTTCCGATAGCGAAGGTAATAGATTATCGCCGATGACCTTAAAGTCTATGGGAGAGGAACAACAACCTTCATTCTTAACACCAAAACCCGGGCTGGAGAAGCTGGAATTAACATCCACAACGGGAAGTCAAATGTATACGTGCTACATCTTAAGGCAACACACTTCGGTTTAAAAAGCCAAGAAAAAAGTCACACACCATTCACTATCCTGTCTTGTACCACTGCATGACCCTTAAAACCTGGCAACACCCACAAATAAAAGTGCCAGCAATGGCAGTAATTAATTTTGAACCATCATTTTACTTGAACTGGACAATGACTAATCCCTGACCTGGAACGCAGCCTGACCCATAACCCTGTCCTGAACCCCACAGATTAAAAAGTGCCGGAAAAAGTAGTCTTTCAACACCATTTTAGTTGAACGGACCAATTACTATACCTGTCCTGGGCCACAGCATGAGCCCCAAACCTGCATGACCCCCTATTAAAAATGTGCCGTAAAAAGGAGTATTTTAAACCACCACATTTTAGTTGAACTGGACATTAACTATATCTGTCCTGTACCGCAGTATGACCATTAACCTTCTGACCCACAGATTAAAAAGTGGCCGGAAAAAGGAGTCTTTAACCACCATTTTAGTTTAACTGGACATTAACTATATCTGTCCTGTGAACCCGCAGGTATGACCATTAAACTGTTCTAAAACCCACAGATTAAAAAGTGGCTGGGAAAAGGAGTCTTTTGAACCACCATCTTTAAGTTGAACAGGACAATTGACTATACCTGTTTTCTGTATTTCTGTACCGTCAGTATGACCATTAAACCTGCATGACCCCCAGTTATAAAAAAGTGCCGAAAAAGGATCGATATAAACCACCATTTGAATTGAATTGGACATTAATTTAAATCTGTCCTGTTACCGCAGTATGACCATTAAACCTGTCTGAACCCAGCAGATAAAAAGTGCTGGGAAAAGATCCTTTTGACCACCCTTTTAGTTTAACTGGTACATTAGACTATACCTGTTCTTTAACCACAGCATGATCCCCCAACCTGCATGACCCCCCATATTAAAAAAGTGCCTGGAAAAAGGTGAGTCCTTTCACCACAATTTAGTTTCACATGAACATAGACTATACCAGTCCTGGGCCACAGCATCATCCCCAAAACCTACATGACCCCCAATTTAAAAAAGTGTGCCGGAAAAAGTAGTCTTAAACCACCATTTAGTTGAACTGGACATTGCCTCAACCTTTCTGGGTAACCTACATGTTGTTCAGTCCTTCTTTATTTCCAGTACCTCCCTTGTACAATCAGAGGAATAGATGTATCAGCTATTTTGTACATGTCGTTTTTTATTAGTTTTAATTCTCCTAGAAAACTACATTTTAAAATAGGATTGATGCCACCACGTCGTTGTTTTCTCTTTTTTTTATTGTATAAAATTGGTTGTCTCACTACAGGGATTTCTAGCTATTTTTTAAAGATCTTGCAAAACAAGTCATTTGCAATATGGTCCATTAACTTTACTCCTACCTTATTCCTGTTTTGACAGCACCATCATCCTTGAGCCAACCCTTATTGACAATTGGTAAAACAAATGTCTTTTAGAAACAACATTTATTAGAAAACAATGACCTGTAGGTAATAGCTGCATTACACAGCAAGCAAGCCCGCCCCCAACAAAAATTCAAAACAATACCCTTAGGCCACTTTTGACAATTGAGAAAGAACAAATGTTCTGTTAGAAACCACATTTTTTAGAATAGGACCTTTAAGAAAAGGCTGTATTTCACACAGAAATGCCCCCAAAAATTCAAAACAGACCATGTGAGCCACACTTGCCAATCGTGAAGAACAAATGTCCTGGTAGAAAACCACATGCTTTATTATAATAGGTGGACCTGTAGTATTTGTGCAATTCAAAGCAGCAGACCCAACAAATTATAAAAAATTGACTTCTCAGCCACTGTTAAAAATTGTGAGGGAGAAATGCCACTTTAAATCCACATTTATGAATCCAAAAGACCATGATTATAGCTGTAACTGTCTCACAGTGCAACATTACCCCAAAAATTACAATATAATTCTCAGCCCATAAAAAAATTTTTTGTGGTGATGGAGACAATGGCCAACTTGATAAGCCACATTTCTGTTCCAAAAGGACATGATAATAGCTTTTCTCACACCACCATGACCCCAAAAAATTATAAAAAGGGACTTCTCAGCCACTATTAACATTGTGATGGAGAAAATTGCCACTTAGGAACCACATTTCTGTTCCAAGGACCATAATATAGCTGTATCTCAAGCAACAAAGGACCCCAAAACCACGACAATGCGAAAAATTCAAAAGAGTAAAGTGAGTAAATGGGAAAAATAAATAACCGGGGTGGGTTTTTTGTGTCATGAAAAGGATTGATCTCATACGAGCTTTCAGCCTGTCAGTTGTCCCTGGTAAGTTGAACTGAGGGGCGTGCTAGCTTGTACTGTCTGTTCTTGCTCCCTCTCCCCCCCGTCCCGAGTCCGCACACTAGGCAGCTACGTAAACTTCTAACAGGGTGGGGGGAGTGGGTTTGCTCTCAGCAGGGTCATACCCTGTGTGTGCCTGCCTAGTCTGTTGCAGGAGAGGCTGATCTAGGAGTGTTAAGCAGCTGGGTATGCAATAGATGCAGAGCGAGGGGAAGCAAGTGGTTCCTAATCGATCCCCCTGCTTAGCTTACAATGTCTCCCAATCTCAGCAACACCAAGGGCAAATGTTACGTATACTCCAGAATGTCTCACTAATACAGGAGAACATAAATATTCACTAAGCCCCCAGATCTGAATAGTATTAGTTATAGTCACAGTTCCAAAGACATATCATATTTATAGTAACAGACCGGGTCATTGCTGTCACATCTATCTGTGTAGAGAGCAGAGAAGCAGCACACTCAGGTTAATCCAGGCTGCATGACACAGACGCAGTGCGGCCCAAGGGAAAAAAAAAAGTCTCCCTCCCACTTCCCTCCTCACCCTCCACAACCGAAGCAATTCTGTGCGGGAGTGTCTCTCTGCTCCGACCAGTCACTTCCAAAGTTGATGAGTCTTCAGTTACCGTGACAGCCGAGTAAGAATGAGGAATAACAGTCAGCTACTATAGAGATATGAGAACTGATGTAGTAAGTACTAAACAGGCTAGCTCAAAATCAGTAGGAACATTTGTAAATGAACATATAATGCAAAGCTGCTTGTTTTTTAAAGATCTTTTAATTAAAACCAAATCATTGTAGCGAGCAACCCCTTAAAAACCTTGGTGTCTTTTACAGTCTCCACACCGCAAAAATCAGCAAAATGATCTTTTGTGAACTGAGAATAAATTATTGCAAGTGAGAAAAGATCATTTAAAAAAACATTTTCAAGAGGACCATTTTCTTTTGAAGAGGAATTGTGAAGTAGTCCCGGCCAACTAATCGTTGACCTCGGGCAATTGGGGCCAACAACACATCATCAGAGATCCTATGCCTGTACCATCTTGATGAAAGAGTCAATCGTTTCCACATAAACTGTGGAAAAGCCGGATTAGTTTGTCTGTAATGACTCCCTGCCAGCTGTGGCTGAATGGTCGCTCGAGATAGAAGCTCTGGCATGCTGGGCGGACAACACTTTTATGGCGTGCACAGCCAGCACGGGCCCATTCATGCCATTTTGGATACCCAGAATCCAATTGGGTTCCGGGAACACATCCAAAAACAGATCGGAGTTGAGAACTGCAGATAGATTGTGCACCGATGATCTTAAGCCTCACTGTGTGTTGTATGATGTGCCCAGCATTACATGCGTTGGTGAGGTGGTTAAATAAAGAATGCCAGAGGTCACCTTAGGCTTTGCCATTGCTGCTGTGCGCCCGTAGGCTACTTGGCATTTAAAGCTGTAGTCGTGACGTTTTCCACCTGCTTTTGAAGAACGTAAAGCAGCGCAAAGATTCTCCAGTTGATCAACGCAAGGTCTCCTTTTTTTTTTTTTTTTTTTTCCTGCATTTTACTTCTATTTGGGTGGGTGGAAGGAAAGTGCTGAGTTTTGTTTTGTACGGGGGAATCCGGAGGGTGGCCCCCAGAAAACTGTTGTCTTTTAAAGGCCCTTTTTAATGCGAGGATCATTTTGGGGGAAAGGGAGCATCAAAGCACTCATTGAGAGATGGAGCCTTGATTTCCCAAGCCTTGGGTCGGGGGGCATGAAAACTGATCTTCTCTTTTCCCCTGCGCCTCAAATTCGCGCAACCTCTTTCCAAGGAAGGGACATCGGGTCCGGAAATACTCTGTGAGGGTTAATGCTAATATGTGTCATGGTGTTTCAATAAGTAAAGTTTGTTTTTAAAAAAAATTCCAAGCTTTCTCCTTATAAGACCATACGTATCCTTTTGAGGACGATGATTGTGCAGAATTGAGGCTTTTCAAGAGGGCCCGGGATTCCAGTAACATCCCCCAACAAGCCCCTGAGTTTGATACATGTCCCAAGGAAGCATGATGATACAAAGAAAACTTCATCTGCCGGGGAAAAAACCCAAAAAAAATTTTTTGGGGTGGCTAAACCCTCTCCCTGCGAAAGGAACCCCCCCGCCCACTGCATCCCATATAACTAGGTGCAGCGCTGAATAAAGGAGAGGGTGTTGGATAAGTTGGACCAGAACAACGGTCTGACTTTTCTTTCATTGGCGGCCCGTGCCTTAGACATGATTTGGAGAAAAGGAGGGGGGAACAGGAGTTCATTGTGCTTTTATGCCCCTTGACATCTTGGCACCTTGAGAGGGGACGGACAAAAAGGGCAGATCCCAGCCCCCCCGAGACCGACGAAGGGGGACTGGAGTGAAAACCCGGGGCAGATCAAATCGAGGACTGCGCCCCCGAGTCACGGAAAGTTGATACTGTCCACGTCCCAACCCATTGTAAAAATGACGGCGGGTTTAAAAGGTGAGTCATTTTAAAGTCACTGGCTGTTCCCCCCCGGTATGGTTCGTGAGAAATTTTTAATTACCCCTCGGCAGTCTGAGAAGATGTGAGACTCTCTTTCCTTGTGTTACTAAACGGGACAGGCTCAGGTCTGATTAGAGTCTGGTGGGCCCGGAGTTAGAAGCTAATCTCAATGGGGAAATTCTGGGGGGTTTGGGTAAATCGGGAGGGTAAAGCCCTCACAGAGGTAATTTACTGTGACGCGGTGAACGGGACTATTTTTTTTTGGTGGGTTAGGGAAATTTTATCATTTTGATAGTGTTCGGCTGAGGGTGTGACCTGGGAAAAGTGGGGGCCACACTTTGTGTGTATTCCCGGGAAAGAGGAAACAGGAGGATATCATCATGTTTACATGTTTAAAACGAGAAATAAGTTCCAGCAGAGTGAGAATGCCGAGGAAATGTTGCTCGGAAAAAAGGGAGATTTGAAAATCATAGAAGAGTATGAGGCAGGGGGAAAGGGTGGTTAGTGGCCGGGGTCATTTTAGGGTTGCAAGGGGACTGCAGAAAGAAAGTTATTTTGAAGTTGGGGGTTATGGAGGTTTTGGAGCGCTGAAAAGTTGTACGGTTACATGAAAGCCCGTGAATGTGATTTAAGTGGCCGCCCGTGCGGGCCCCACCCCCTTTAATGGCGGTAAGGGCCCGGGAAAGGGGTGGCCCTGTGATGTTTGTGGGAACCAAAAACCCGACTGGGTGGAAATTGTAGGTTGGGTGTGCCCGAAAACGCCCAGAGGGGAGCCTGAACCACCCATGCCCGGCCCTTTCCTTTAGCCCTCCCAGGGGCAGTACTATCGGGGTCCCCCCCCCACGCGGGAGGGGATCGGGCAGGCCTCGCACCTGTGGCACGCTCCGGAGCACAAACCGCCCCCCCCCCCGGCCACGTGTTCGTCCTTGGGATCAGAAGAGGAGAGACGCCTGCTTAAGGCCAATCCCCCCGGGGGAAGGACAACTGCATTTATGATATTATGCAATTTTTCCCAAAAAACCGGGGAGGGCCCCCTATGAAGGTTGGGCCAGCCAGCCCCCACTTCTTTCTGTGGGTGAAAAACCAGGTGTGGGGTTTCAATTCCCTGTGTTGGACGCCTACAGATTTTAGGGGGGCCCTGGTCCCGGCCACATCTGTGTTTCAGCCAAGGCCCTACCCCGGGGTCCAGATCTCCTTGACATATTAGCTTTTGGGGGTGAGGCGCTTTTATAAGTCGCCTCACCGTGCCAATTAATGCTGGTCCCTTCCCTGATTTGGTGACCCGTTTCTGTTTCAGACCCTGCCTGTGAATCTCTTGGAGGGCCCTTCTAAGCTCTGGGGGGCACAAATACGTATACTCCAGAAGGATGGAATTAGACTGTTTGCCCCCGGCATATGAGAGGGATAGGTACGCTGTCCCCTTAAAGGCCTTACCTGTAGTTATGATGCCCCTAATGGAACCCATGACCAAGATTCCACCTACTTTTAAACAACAGCCCCCCGGTTGCATGCCAAAAAGGGAAAAGATGCTTTGGGTTTTAAGGAGCGTCTCAAAAGCTCCACCCCTTGGGCCCTTCCGACACAACCACCCCTTTCAATCTTTTGTTTCGGGGTCAGGGGGACACGCTTGGAGCCTACTCAGACCATGGGGGAAACAAGCCCCTTGGGTTTATATTCAGCCTTTGGACCCCAGTTGCTCGTACAGCCCCCAACTGCTTGAAGGCGTACAGGCAAAAATTTTAGTGGTTTAAGACGCAGACATGTTGGGACATGATGTAATTATTCAGGCCCCCTGACCTTGTTTTTTGCTGTCCTAAGCAGACCTTCCCGAAGCTTTATGACCATCAGCGCCATCTAGTTTTAACAGTGCTTTTACTATGCCCCCCAAGTGTCTTTAAGCGGTGCACGTTCTAAAACCCAGCCATTTTTTCTTCCCACGGGCAGGGGGGATGAGGATGATGATGACAAGGAAGGAAAAGATATAGACCATGATTCCCTAAAAATACTGGCAGAAAAAAAATCAAAATCACAGCTACAGTGGTGACTGAAAAAACCCCCCCAAAGGGACCCAACCTGTGGGACAGGGGGTTCAAGATATGT
This sequence comes from Phyllomedusa bahiana, assembly GCA_025379985.1. NCBI lineage: Eukaryota > Metazoa > Chordata > Amphibia > Anura > Hylidae > Phyllomedusa > Phyllomedusa bahiana. The sequence continues at coordinate 12,151 of JAODAL010028541.1, forward strand.
TTACTGAAGACGGACTTTTCTACAGGATTTGAATAAAACAGAGATGAACCCTATGGCGAAGCATGCCCCCGCACTTCTAGCTCAAGTTGCAGAACTAAAAGTCTGGAAGAGGCCGCAAAATGGTGAAGAAAGGGGGCGGGAAAAATTTGTACTGACTCCGTTATGCCTACGGCATTGCAACGATTTTGGACTAATCGGGAAGAATAGAGGATTATACAGCAGCAGGAACCCTGTGAAGCATGCGTGCAAATCAAGCCCCTCTGTAGCCCTTGAACTCCCAACCCAAGGTAGCAGTGGGGAAAGTAAGGCTCACGTAAAGCAAAAAAAGGGGGGAACCCAGGGGGAAACCATACCGCAGCCAAGCGCCAAAGACAGCGGCCCTAGGCGCCGTGTCTCCAAGTGGCGGGATCGGGAAACTACCCCCATTATGGCAATCACCAGGTCAGAAGAAGAGGTTTATAAGGAAAACAGGAACTGCCACCCCGGCTAAAGACGGGAAAACCAGGAATGGCCCACGAGAGGTTGGTTAAACGAACAACACCGGGCCCTGCAAGGAGAAACAACAAGGGAAAAAGGGAAGGAGCTACTGTGCAGGGAAACTATGGAAATACAATGGACTTGTTTGCCCCCCAGGGAATGTACCTGATTGGGGGATGGGCAGGGGCCCCAAATCACAGAGGAAAGAACCAAGCATTGGCCCTATGTGCAGAACTGTACTTGCCCCGGGTATAAGCTCTGATTGCACCCTACAATAAGTTGTTCGTTGGGGGCCACTGCAACCTCCCTACAGCTCAATTTCCCCATGCGGGCCTTGGCAAAGCCGGAAATACCCCTTCAAAGGCCCCAAGTGGACCACACCCAGTGCCAAGAGGGAAAATCGAATATTTTAGTGGAGTGGACAGTTTCAGGTGGCCAGAAGCATACCCCGTGACCAACATGACCCCCAAATAAGGAAAGAGTTGATTATGAAATAGCTTGTCGATTTTGGAAACCCTAGGTGATCGAGTCAGACCGGGTCCGCATTCTCTTCCTCGGTTTTTTAGAATTTTTGGAACATGTTAGGGGTGTTTGGGGTCCACAGCGTACCTCCCAAAGCTCTGGAGGTAGGAGAATGAATGGTACGCTGAAAAACAAACTCTTGAAAGACCCGTGTTCCCATTACCCTTGGAAAGAACTTCTCCCATTGTCCTTACCATATCAGGGGCACACTCCCAAGGGGAAAAAATGGCCTGACCCCCTTTGAAATTTGTTTGGTAAACCCCCTCAGTGTGAATCGGAGAACAAAAGGTTTTGGAGAAAAATAGTGATAGAATGTCCAATTTTTTGATTTAATTGTCTAAAGAGTTGACTAATTTGCATGCTGAGTTTTTGCTTTTTTTCCAGAATTACAGGTGAAATTGTACCGACTTCAAACAGGAGTGGTGTATGTGAAAAGGGAATCAGAAGAAATTGCCTAGAACCCCGATTTGAAGGTCCATTACAGGGTTTTGATACCCCCCACTGCAGTAAAATTTGAAGGAAAACCAACTTGGATCACGCCTTCCCCATCAAAAGGGACCCCCCCCACTAGATGTGTCTGGTAATCCCCGCATTTGTGTGGGATTTGGGAGGGGGTAAGGGGGGCACCCTATTTTGGGTGAAACCTAAGCAAAAGGGTTAGGCTTTCTATTTTTTACTGTTTATTTTGCCCGGGATCCGGTTTGTAAAGGGGGGGGTCTCAGTTTAACAGAAAAGCTCTCAATCGGGACAGCTCTATTTGTGTGTGACCCTCCTGGGGAAGAAAATTGCTACTAAGGTCCTTTTGGGATGGAAAAAGGGTGAGGTTGGGGTTTAAACCAAAGAAGGGGAGGGACCGAAAGGGGACAAAAATTGGGAGGTCCCTGTTAGTCCGGTTGGACTGTCCCCGGGGCCCCCAAAACAACGCTGGGGCAAGGGTTTTTTTCCCTAAGAAATGTTTCCCCCTCTTTTTGAATATAGAAACCGTGTAGGGAGACTGGGAAAGTTGTCCCGGGAGCCTATGAGGATTCTCACTCCCCATTGGCCTTATGAATTAAAGATGTTAAAGGAAAAAACCCAAACCCAAACGACCCCCCCGCCCCCCCCAAACGGGGGGGAAGGGAGATCTCCAAAAGCTGTAGCAGAGTAGTCCCTATCCCTAATTAGTGGGAGATGTCTTCTCCTCGAGACAAAGACATCCCCAGAAAGAATTGTGGTTAGAAAGGTCAAATAACTGTTTGGGCCCCCAATTGACTGTTTGGCTGTCTGGCTTGTGTGGAGCCCAACCCCACATGGAAACCCCAATACCACATGTGGATGAAAAAATAATGCAGAGTGTTTTCAACACTAAAAGGAAAAAAATAAGACAGGATGTAAAGATTTTAAACCCAAAATTTTTTAAATTTCAAACCCCCGGTACGCCTCCAGGAGAGGTGATGGGATTACCCCCGGGAATTACACTTGCTTTTCCCCCAAAGATACCGTCCAAAAATTCTCTTTGAATCTTTTTTCAAAAGGTTTTGTCAGGGGAAAAATTTAAATCAGGTGAATCTTCAAACACACAGGTATCTTGTGTGTCTTTGGTTGTGTGGGGATGGAGATTTAAAAAGAGATTCACCCCAGTGGAAAGGTCAATGTACGTGGTTAAAATTGTCCCTGCCCTTTTAGACCGCCCTGGGAGGCTTCCCATAGCGACCCCTTTCCCCAAGGAAAAGGAGAACAATCCAAATTTGCTGAGGGGGGCTCCAAAGTCTACTCGTGCCCTAGGGGGACCTAGGGGGGTCCAGACCAGTTTTAAAAACCCAAAAAACCAGATAGAGCAGGGGGTTTTCCTCTCTTATTCCCCAGGTCCAAATCAACAAAAAAGTGATTTGGGTTAATTATTTTATTTATAACCAACAGAGGTTTGTCAAATTTCAGAGAGATGGATTCCCAAGGTGCTACGAGGAGTAGGCCCCCAAACCAGAAAGACCTGCAGAAAAACCCATTGGCAATAGACATGGTTTTTGCGAGAAAGGGGAGTTTGTGGTATGGTAGGAGGGGAAAGCGTATTAATCCCAGACAAAACAAAGGGGTGAATGGGAAGATTTTCCCTTGCCCTGGGGAAAATCAGGAATTTTCAAAAGAATTAAAGGGGAATTCGGAGTGGATACTTCTGGGGGAATTGGTTTTTAGGATTGGATGGGGGTGGAAAGCAATGGTTTTTAAAAAATTGGTAAATTCTATGGTTATTTGGTGGTTTTTTTCTGTTTGTTCTTTGTGTTGGTCCCCCTTTTTAAAAATTACTACCAAAATGCCTTGGAGGAACGGTGGGATGTTTCTATTGCAAGAACAGGAACCCCTGATTTCATGAAAAGATAGAGACATTCCCCCATTCAAGTAAAAGGGAAAAAGCCAAAACAGAATGAAAAATTAATTTTTGGGTTGAAGGGAGACCTACTCGAAAGGTAGGTTATGAGAGGAAGGAAGGGGGTTGTTTGATAGAAATGGCTCTTGCGAAAATCCTCAGAAAGAAATCCCCAAACCCCCTCCCCCCCCGGTTTTTGGGGGAGCAGCTCCCCAGGCAAAATCTATGTAAAATTTGAGTTTGGATAGGGGGAAAAATTGGCATTTTAGGGGGGAAAGTGAGGGTTAATGCTAAAATGTTACATGTGTGTTTCAATAAAACAAAAGTTTGTTTATAAGAAAATACCAAACTTTCCTCCTTATAGACCAAGTTCCCTTTGAGGACGTGATTGTGCAGAATTGAGGATTAAGAGGGGTGCGATTTTCCTTTTATAAATCCTGCCAAAAAGCCCCTGAGTTTGACTACATGCCCCAAAAAGCCCTAGATACACCCGGAAACTTCATCTGCTGGGGGAACTACTTTGAACCAATAGAGAACTTTGTGCTCAACCCCCTCCCCCTGGCAGGCCCCCGCCCAATGCATCCATATAACTATGTGTGCCCCCGCTGAAAAAAGGAGAGGGTGCATGGGGTAAGATTGGACCCGAACACGCGTTGACTCTTTCTTTCTTGGCCGGCCCGTGCACTTGAACTGATTTGGAGTACCCCGGGTGGGAACAGGAGATCCCTTGTCGCTTTATGACCTTGACACCTCCCTCCCGCTTCCTCCGGCCAGCTTCAAACCCGCCTGACTTGCCCCGAAAATGCCCTGAGGCTGATGTGCCACCCTTTCACTAGCCTGGACCCCGAACCCCTGCCTAATAAGACCCTAAAATTGTGAAACTGTCGGGGGGCCCGTGGTTGCGAGAGACATGCTCCGTGTCCGTCTCTCCCCCGTCCTGGCGGGACCTGATGTTTCAGAGGTCCAAGATGTTCCGAAAAATAAGTCACCACAATTTCTCGTGAAAGGGCATTGTCCGCACTGACCCTTTTGGGGGCTTTTTCAAAAATGGCAAGGTGGTGCAGAGCTCTTTCACCGCCCCACTTCGGTGGCTCAAACCCCCCGGTCCGCCCCCCGTGCTTTTTCAGGCCATGTGTCACTTTGTACTGGTATGGGATTGCGTGTGCCACAATCGCTGGAGCATGTGGGGGTGGAAAAACCCGCTTTGGTTTCCATGTCAACAATGGACGGTTGACGGGGAGGCCCCTGACGCTGCAACGCAGCGGCGGGACGAAGCAGGGTTTTCGAACGGGGAAGTCGAACTCAGACCTGGCCTTCCTCGCAGGCTTCCCGACCCCGGGGAGCTCCTTTGAAATTTCTGGACAACAAGGGGTTATGAAGTGAAAAGGGAAGGGATGTGCTCCGCTACCGATTTAAGGGCGGCCGCAGATTTCAGTTTTGCCACCCACCTTGCCCCGGCACAAAGGTTTTGGTAACCCAGCCCGCGTGTGTGTGGACGGTTCCAAAACAGATTAATTTTTAAAGGCCTGGTTTTTTCTGGGCCGTGATGCCCCAGAGGACCCTTTGGGGGGAAAAAAACCCCGCCCTCCCGCGTTTTGAAGGCGTGCGCCCAGCTGAGACCCCCAAACCAAAAGGCATCCCCCGCTCACCCCGGAGTGTCTAGAGAATAGCGGGCCCTTTGGCTGTTTTATCCTGTGTGGTGGTTAGAGACTTTTCCGAAAGATGCAGACAAAGCGCTTGAAATTTTTGATGACCGTGGCTGGGCCGGGCCGGGAGGGCTTTTCTGGCAAAGAAAATGCCCGTCGGTTTGGTTTGGGGGCAGGAAAACCATGACGTGGCGGAACCCCTCTGTGTCCACCCGACGGAAAGGCAAATTTTCCAAGGCCAAAAGCCTGGCAATGCCGACATTCAGCTTTTGGCTTTGGGATGGTTTGGGTTAAAAGTGTTTTTTTCTGCTCCCAAACCTGGAAGACAGAAGGCTGGCTGCTAGACTGGGTGCTGTACGGCATGCAGGTCGTCAAACTGGTGGAAGGAGAAAGGGTAGGATGGGTCTCTGGTGGTGCTGGTGGTACTCGGGCGATGGTGGAGGCTGATCCCTGATCATGACTCTGAGAGACATGGGCAGCTGAGGGGAAAGCTTAGTGGTGGCGGAGGAGGGGAGGTGGAGGACAGAGGGTGTGGACAGTGGTTTGAAGACTGGCATCGATGTGGCCTTTTTGGCCAAGTGTTGCCTCCATTTCAACTCATTTCATTCCTGCATGTGACTAGACATTTTTGGTGGGGGGTTTAAACACCTAAAGATTCTTGCCTCTACTGATGCGTTTACGGCAAAGGCGGCATATGACATCGCTGGGTGAATCAGAGGCTCGCTCGAAAAAGGCCAGGCTTTAGAGGTCCTGGACCACTTTTGACGGCGATAAAGCGAGGAGCGGTTGTTTTACGCTGATCGTGGCTGGCGGGAACCATCTCAGCGGACTTCTTGCAACCGCCCTTTCCCTTTTTGAGGTGGGACCGTACTGACACTACCCCTCGTCTTAATCCTCGTCCAGTGATGAAGCGCTCGCAAGCAAATTCGCTGAAAAGACACGTTGGATCCGCATGTAGTATCATCATCATCAACACAAGTGAACTTGGTCGTTCCTGACATCTGCATCCAGGAGATGCGGGATACAAGCAGAAGCACTGCAAGCGTTGCGACCGCCTGGATTTTGCCGATTGACCAGCTTCCTTCTCCTCTTTGATGGCATCAGTAAACTGGGCGTACGAGCAGACAAACAATTCATCCTCTTTGGCCTCTGATCTTTTAACATGCCTTCTGACCCCACCGATTTAGTCATCAAAGAGGTCTTCAGAAAAATGGATTATCCACAGTGTGTGGGTACACGAGTTGACATTTGGGCTGCCTTTGCTTCATGTTTGGACGGATGCTGATGACGACATTTGTGGCCGTGACTGGGAGACGAGGAGGTAGACTGCTGGATGCAGTTGCATTAACCACTGAAGAAAAGATTGGCGGACACTGTTCGTACTGAGATTTCACCAGGGCCCTGACCCCCCAGCGATGACAAGCCTGACGGTCCTGCAACCGACGATCTTTGCTGGCATGGTGTTGTCGCCAGCACTGGAAGGAGCACCTTTCTCATACTCTACCTCCATGTCCTACCCCTCTTTGCCTCGATTACCACTGCATTTCGATCATGTTCAGAAAGATAAAAATTTAAGAAGGTATGGAAGAGTTTTTGAAAGTTCTTATTAAAAGACGGGCAAATCCAGTATTCTTAAATCCTCTAATTTCCTACAGCCAACTAGGATTGAAACTGAAATGTTTCTAGCGAATACCTGTGAATGCGGTTCATGTGGAAGATCCGTAAGACAAAATCAACAGTGTTCTTCCTTCAGTCCCAGGGATTTACAACTGCCACCAGTAGGACTTAGGAATTGAATTTTTTCAAATAAATATTCATACAGTGCGCTATCTGCGCCAAATGAGATTAACGGCCAATAAAACTATCAGAAGTTACACGGATGAGAAAATTGCCGTTTTTTGAAGCAATGACAAACGGAACAGTTGCTTAGAAAATTTTTCTATCAGAATGTCGTACAACGTGGCTATTTTGAAAAAGCTAGGGCCGACCGTGCAATTACAGCTATTTAAAACTATTCGGATAACAAACGGTTGTTTTTTCGCATATCAATACACATGCGGTGACTACGAAATTGCTGGTATTCCAATTTAAGTGCAAGGTGGCTCTATGAACAAAGCTGGGCGCACCAAAGTAAAAAAAAACACCAAATTTGAAAATGTATACGGATAATAAAAGGCATTTTTGCACCTATTTAAATACACCTGCGGTGACTACAAAATTGCTGTATTTCAATTTTAAAGTGCAAGGTAGGCTCTATGAACAAAGCGTGGGCAGCAACAAAGTAAAAAAACACCTATTTGAAATGTATCTTCGGATAATAAAAGGCGTTTTTATGCCCTGCACTATTAAAATTACACGTGCGGTGACTTGCAAAATTGCTGTATTCCAATTTAAGTGCAAGGTGGGCTCTATGAGCAAAGCTGGGCCGCAACAAAGTAAAAAAAAAAAACCTATTTGAAATGTATTACGGATAATAAAAGGCGTTTTTTGCACTATAAAATACACCTGCTGGTGACTACAAAATTGCTGTATTTTCATATTAAGTGCAAGTGCTCTCTTGAACAAAGCTGGGCCGCAACAAAGGTAAAAAAAAACAGCTATTTGAATGAGATACGGATAATAAAAGGGCGTTTTTTGCACCTATAAATATACCTGCGGTGTCTACCAAATTGCTGTATTCCAATTTAAGTGCAAGGTGATTCTATTGATACAAAAACTGGGCCACAACGAAGTAAAAAAAAACTATTTGAAATGTTTACGGGATAATGAATATAAGCGTTTTTTGCACCTATAAATACACCTGCGGTGGACTACAAATTTTCTGTTTCCAATTTAAGTGCAAGGGTAGCTCTATGAACAAAGATGGGCGCAACAAGTAAAAAAACACCTATTTGAAATGAATACGAATAATAAAGGCGTTTTTTGCACCTATAAATACACCTGCGGTGACTAACAAAATTTTCTTATTCCAATTTAAGTGCAAGGTGGCTCTATGAACGAAAGCTGGGCGCAACAAAGTAAAAAAAACACTATTTGAATGAGTACGGATAATAAAAGACGTTTTTTTGCACCTATAAAATTACACCTGCGGTGATACAAAATTGCTGTATTCCATTTTAAGTGAAGGCTGGCTCTATGAACAAAGCTTGGCCGAACAAAGTTAAAAAAAACACCTATTTAAATGTATACGGGCTAACTAAAAGGCTGTTTTTTTGGACCTTAAATACACCTGCGGTGACTACAAATTGCTGTATTCCAATTTAAGTGCAAGTGACTCTATGAACAAAGCTGGGCAGCAAACAAAGTAAAAAAAAACACTATTTGAAATGTATACGGATAAATAAAGGTTGGTTTTTTTGCACCTATAAATACACCTGCGGTAAACTACAAAATTGGCTGTATTCAATTTAAGTGCTAGGTCGGCTCTATGAAACCCAAAGTCTGGGCTCGCAACAAAGTAAAAAAAAGACACTATTTGAAATGTATACGGATAATAAAAGGCGTTTTTTGACCTATAAATACTACCTGTGGTGACTACAATATTGCCATGTATCCAATTTAAGAAATGCAAGGGTTCGGGGGGGGGCTCTTATGAACACGTGGGCCGCAACAAAGTAAAAAAAACACCTATTTGAAATGTATAGGCTAATAAAAGGCATTTTTTGCACCTATAAATACACCTGCGGTGACTACAAAATTGCTGTATTCCAATTTAAGTGCAAGGTGGCTCTATGAACAAAACTGGGTCACACCAAAGTAAAAAAAAACACCTATTTGAAATGTATACGGATAATAAAAGGCGTTTTTGCACCTATAAATACACCTGCGGTGACTACAAAATTGCTGTATTCCAATTTAAGTGCAAGGTGGCTCTATGAACAAAACTGGGCCACACCAGAGTAAAAAAACCACCTATTTGAACAGGTGTTTTGCACCTATCAAATACACCTGCAGTAACTAGAAAAGATCTGTGTCCTAATATAAGTACAGGCTGCACAACATAAAAGTAATATTTCACCAAAAACTGGCCAAAAACTGTTAATCAAAACCCATTGCAATGCAGGGTCAAAGCAGAGTCTGGGCTGCACAATATCCACTCTCCTTTCAAAAACCTGCCTGCTTGCCTGTCTGTGTTCGCCCGCAGCCTCCTCCCCGCGGCTGTACAGCGCTAGATGCTCCTTTAAACATTCTCAGCATAAGTAACTAAAAGCTGCAAATTTCTAATCTACCAAAGTTCTAATGTTCACAGCTAAAAGCATAGTTGTCTGTGTGAACCAATAGAACAGTTTCGCTGAGCTGTTTTGAGAGAGACCGAGCACACGTCCTGCTCTTATGATACACAGACACACACTGATCATGAACAGGAAGGGCTGTTCTATGTAAAACGAGGTCATGTGATTTTTCCAGCCAATCACAACCATACACATCCCAGTCATGACGTCGCACACCCAGCTCACCCTGCTCTGTTCTCTAAGCTGATTTGCTGGCCGCCAAGATGACAGGAAGCGCTGAAAATGGTGCGATATTAATAGATTATGCGCAGATTTTAACCTAAATTATCGCGTGATCGAAAAAATCCGATCAACATAAAAACTGTGCCGATTTCAACTTTGTCGATAATAATCACTCAACACTAGTCATGGGTGAAGAGGTAGAGCATAGGTTAAATTTTCTCATACATTTCTTATACACCACCCTAGTTAATTGCATTGGGCCGAGTAATTGAGTGTCAATGTGCACATGGGAGGTGGCCCAGAGCAATGAATTGGGGTGCGCCGGCTGTAGTGCTAATAGATTTATTGACCATCCGGAATCCATATTGTCAGTATCACTTTAAGGATTATAGATGATAATGGCTAGTCTTTAAGCTGTAATTTTCCTATTGCTTGGTAAATGTTTGTAAGAAACAGTATATTGACACAGAGGGTTGTTATCAGGGCCTCATTGTTGTGGGAGCGTTGTACCAAGTACTCACATAGCTCTGTGCTGGTCTAAACATCACTGGGTAGTAATTGTTTAGAGGGAAATCATGGGAACCAGGTGTACAGCATCAAGTCATGGATTTTTCCAGTGCCAGGTTAACCTCTTAAGAACTGGCCATTCGAAGGAGGGAGGCTTTATACTGGAAAAGTACTGATCTGTCAGCTTGCGTAACACTTGGTTACGCAGGCATTTGTTTCAAGTAAGATATAAGCTGGGAAAGTTTGCTGCGAGGTTAGAAGTAGCTGTACCTGTGGGCTAAAGAGGGACGCCTCGCCGCCACAGTGTGGATACCCCAGGTAGATCTCTCTATCTCGCTGGCCCCTTCTCCCAGCTGATGTTATTGATAGATGATGCTGATAAGATGCCTGGTGGAGCTTGGACCTGTATATGGGGGCACCCGTGCACGGTGGTGTCTCAGCATTATCTATCTATCTCCACTGGTTCGTGTTTACCAGTTGATGCCAATAGATGAAGCTTATAAGATGCCTGATGAAGCTTTGACCCATATATAGATGTGATGTGAGTATTTGTAATCTTTATTATGCGTGCTTTGCCTTTGTAACCAATATTATACATGCCTTGCCTTTATAACCTAAATTATGCAAAAGTATATACAATATCACACTATCTTCTTGTAGTTTTATGTAATCATTGAATTACTCATATAATAAAGTAAATAAAGCATTGGATGTTGCCTTCTTTAAAGCCGTTCAGGACCCACACAAAGAGTTGGCAAAACAGCCGGCGCCAGCCACAGCTTTTCGATCTCAACCCATTTAGAGGTGGCCATCAAAGAAGACCAGGCTAGGCGTCTTCGAAGCTGCGTTGCCCAATAATATTTAATAAGGTCTGGAACCACTAGACCCCCTCCCTTCTCCCGGCCATCATAGTACTCCTTCCAATTCTGTGCCTTTTTTTAGACCAAATAAATTTGAAGAAGGAAGCCTGAACACCTTTTAAGTCCTTCATCGGGACCGGAATAAGTAGAGCCTCAAAAAGATATATTAGTTTAGGTAGAATATTCATTTTTATTGAAGCTATTTTGCCTAAAAGGGAAAGGGGCAAGGACATCCATTTTTGCAATGAGTTTCTGATTTCGGTGTATTTACTGTGGAAATTTGCCTTGTAGAGTGTAGAGAAAGAGGAAGTGAGATTAATACCCAAATACCGTAAGGTCGATGATCTCCAGTTGCAACGATAGTTAGCTTTTAAGTGAGTCAAATCACGTTCAGGGATATTTATAGACAGGGCCTCAGTTTTGGAGGTGTTTATTTTATAGCCTGATAAATGTTGAAACTTGTGCAGTATTGAGTGCAAGTTAGGCAAAGATGTTAGCGGGGATGTGATAGTCAACAAAACATCATCTGCAAATAGTGATATTTTAAATTCCCTATCTTTGATTTTGACCCCCCTGACGTTCACATCTTCACGAATAGCCGAGGCGAGGGGTTCGGCACAGAGAAAGAACACCAAATGGGAAAAAGGGCAACCCTGTCTGGTACCATTAAAAAGTCTGATTAATGGGGACATACTGTACGGGAGTTTAATAGTCGCCGTGGGTGCGGAGTAAAGTGCAGTGATAGCCTGTAAGAAGGGACCCGAAATTCCAAAGTGTTTCAAAGTAGCCATCATATAAGACCAATTGAGGCGGTCAAAAGCCTTCTCCGCATCTAAACTGAGTAATAAAGCAGAGTTACCAAGCCGATTGACCGCGTCAATTAGGTTAATCACCTTTCTTGTATTATCCCCCCCCCCCCGACGGTTTAGAACAAAACCCACTTGGTCCTTATGCACTAATTGTGGCAGCCAGAGTGCTAACCTATTGGCCAATATTTTTGTAAACAATTTGAGATCCGTGTTAAGTAAGGCAATTGGCCTATAATTCGAGACCTCCATGGGGTCCCTGTTAGGTTTGGGGATCAGGGATATGTAGGAGTGCAAAAAGGTAGTAGGTAGTGTGGCTCCATTCAAGATAGAATTGTACATTTGTAATTGATAAGCCGAGAGTTGAGGCCCATACACCAGATAATACAGGCACGTCAAGCCATCTGGACCAGGAGCTTTACCGGGGGGCATAAATTTAAGGGCTGCTTCCATTTCCTCGGAGGTGATTGGGGAATTAAGGGAGTCTACCGCATCTGCAGATAAGGACGGTAGTTTACAAGATGACAAAAAAATTTGTAGCATACTGTTTCTCTCTTCCCCATTAGTAGGAAGAGTGTCCGGCAATGAGTAAAGCTTGGAAAAGTATTCTTGGAACAATTTCCCAATCGTGTCTGGGTCATACGTTACATGACCCCTTCTATCTTTTAAAGCATATGGGTTACGTCTGTCCAGGTCCTCCCTCAGCTGCCTTGCCAACAGGGTGTGTGCCTTGTTGCCCCTCTCATAGTATCTCTGTCTCGAGTAGAGTAACAACTTTTCAGTCTTGGTCAAGGCCAAAGCTTTCAGCTGTGCACGAATATCTATTATTTTTCTCAGTTTAACCCTAGTTGGCGCAGCAACCAGGGACGACTCCAGGGCAGAGAGCTGGGTCTGAAGGAGGTCCCTACGTGGATTTATGTTTTTTTTTATTCTAGTGCCTATGGAAATGCACCATCCTCGAAAGACTGCCTTGTGAGCTTCCCATAACATCATAGGGGAGGACACAGGGTTTTCGTTAGTAGAATAATACTACACGAGGTGTTGTCTTAGTTCCTCCCTTGTTTGAGGATTTTTGATGAGGTTCTCGTTTAACCGCCAATGGCATTTACGAATCGGTGCAGCTTGCAGTTTAAGAGATAAAGTGATGGGGGCATGGTCTGACCAGGTAATAGCTTTAATATCTGCGTGTATCATACGCCGCAGGGCTGGGATATTACCAAAGAAGTAATCTATTCTCGAATGAGAATTGTGGGGTGTTGAGAAAAATGTATAGGAGCGCTCTCGGGGGTGCGCTATTCTCCAGAGGTCAAATAAAGCATGCTTTCTGATTATCTTCCTAAAATCCCTGGAGATCCTAGACTGGGTGGAAGCGGTAGCTTGAGCCCTCAGGTGTAGCCTATGCACAGATTCCGAGAAGGCCATGTTAAAATCGCCGCCAACTATAACCGTGGAGGAAGGGGAGCGTTTTAACTTTAAAAGAACTCTGTTGAGGAAGCGAATCTGGGCTTGGTTAGGTATATAGATATTGCATAAAGTAAAAGGCGCGGCCAGGTACGTTCCTTTAAGAATTATGTAACGCCCATTACCGTCAATGATAGAGTGCTGGACCTGAAAGGGACAAGTGTTTGCTAGCAATATAGCTACTCCCGCTTTTTTTCTAGACTGGGAAGAGAAGTAGGCTGTGGGGTATAAATGCCTAACAAATTTAAAGTTTCCTTCTTTGTTAAAATGGGGTTCTTGTAGGAAGACTATTTCTGCCTTCAGTTGTTTAAGTTCCGTCAGCAATAATCTTCTCTTGGTGTCTGAGTTAAGGCCCTTAACATTTATCGACACTAGATTAGCCATTGTTGAACAAGTAAAGTGTAAGTAGACCCTCAAGGTTTATCATCTGAAGAAGCTCACCATAAGACGGGACACAAAAGGGAGGGTAGAGACAAGACGTCACAAAGAACCACATAGTACCGAGGAAAATCCTAATACCTTGGGCCTCAAAACAGTAATCCTCCTAAGGGAAAATCCCCTGGGGAGAGGGGAAAAACGGAAGTTCACCTCAAATTACAAATAGTTATAAAAAAAAGAGGGGGAAAACCCTTCAAAAAACTACAACCTAACCCGTCGAGCTAACGTAGAAAAGAGAAAAAGAGCTGGGGAGTCGTGTGGTTCCGTAGTCCCCTGCGGGGGAAAAGTGTCAGGCACCTACAGAAGATCGCATGGAGCCCTCGCTGATTAAAGCTCAAGATGCCGGGGTCCAGAGTCGACGTCCGAGGCAGAAGGACAGGGATGAACCCAAAAGAGAGTTCCAGTCCCTCCCCTCAAACCACGACTTCAGGCCCAGGATCAGTAAGTGCGAGCTGCAAAAAAAAAAAATTTTCTAGAACCCGACACAGCTAACATATTAAAGAAACATACTCTGCGAACAAGCTATAGAACAAGTTTTTGAACATAGCAGATAATAAGCATGCAATCATAAACCAGCAAAAGATCTGGGTGTACTCAAGTAGGTTGTCTAGGAGCTCCTGTGGGTGACAACCCCTTCTGCTCTCTTCTTGGTCTTCTTCTGTTATTGGCCACCGGTTGCCATGTCACCGGCGGGGGAGGAGAAGGGAGTTGTAGTTCCCAGTCTGGGAGATCCGGGATTGGAATGTTCAATTTAGAACAGAATTGCTCCAAGTCTCCATGTGATTTCAATGAGGCCGATTTGCCTTCTTTGTGGGCAATCAGGACGAAGGGGAAACCCCATCTGTATGGGATTTCGTGGTGTTTAAGTTCCTCCAACAAGGGCCTCAGGCACCGTCTCTTGTGCAAAGTCATCCATGAGAGGTCTGAAAAAAGTTGGATTTGGGCTCCTTTGTATTCAATGGATTTTAGGGCACGAGCCTTAGACATTATACGCTCTTTTATCTCAAAATCTTGAAGGCAGGAAATGACATCCCTTTGTTGGAATGTAGTAGATTTGGATTTTAGGGTCCGGTGAGCCCTTTCTAACTTTATACGGTGGGACGAAGGTTCTCCCAGTATGGAATTGAAGATATTGTTGAGGATGGAATGCAGATCTTCGGCGCCCTTTGATTCTGGCAGATCTCGGATCCGTATATTTTTACGGCGCCCTCTATTGTCTAAGTCCTCTAGGTGACGTGCTACGTCTTTTAATACTAATGCCTGAGAGGATATTTGAGATTGTAAGTCAGTGACATACACTCGAGTTGTATCATGGGCTTCTTTCAGGTCATGGACCCTGTCAGCGATCAGCTTCAGGTCAGAACACACCGCAGCAATCTCTGTTTTGCATGCCTCTTTAACCTCTGCCACTAGGTTCCGAAAGTCTGCTCTCGTGGGTATGTGGTCTAGGTAGGCCTTCCAATCCACCACCTGAGAAGGTGTCATGGGCTGCGTGTCAACGGCCTCTATCAATGATTCGGAGGAAGAAGACCATTGATGATCAGAGGTTTTCTGATTTAGTAGATTTGAGGTCGACGCCATTGTCTCTGCCTTAGGGCTTGAGTGGGAGCGTAGCGTGAGCCCTGAGGTTTTCTTTGGAGTTTTCAACTTTCTTGGGGTTCTGTACAGTTGAGGCGGCATAGAAGTAGAGAGAGGTAATGATGAAGGCGGAGGTTGCAGTGTCTGTAGCGGGGAGCTTTGGTCTCTTCCAGTGAGAGCCCCGCTGTGGGATGGTAGCTGAGAGTCTGAGGCAGGCAGACTGCAAGTAGTAGACGATACACCCACTTTGCTCTGAGCTGCTTGTGATGCCTGGACGAAGGAGCAGCGGAGTGTTTGGGGCCCCGATACCCGCTTAAAGAAGCGTTTGATATTGCAGGTGGCTTCCTGCTCAGAATGTGTGAACGTCGGCTTCCTGCGAGGACGGGATTCTCTTGATTTAGCCAGGGTAGAGTGTTATAATAGAGGCAAAGCAACCGTGTTCTAAAATGGCCGCCGCTGCCACCATGTGGTGACGGGTGATGGTGGATGCCCCCTGTACCCCGTACTCAGCAGCAGCAAGTCTATGTTTTACTGGGCAGTAAGCAAGAGCTGCAAAGTATTGTGTTAGAAAAATAATGTCCTTCCTACATAGGCAGAGGAGCAGTTGATGCTAGTGAAACAGCTCCAGAGCATCCTTAATGTACAGCCTGAGAGTATGCAATTATAAAACACCCTCTTTGTAGGGCAAGGAGCCAATTGAGTCCACTGCTGACTGCAGGAATAGCGGGCCACTATTGGGGAGGCTGGAGACTAGAGTCCTGTGGTAGTGTACTCACCCCACGCGATCAGCGCGGCAGGGCCGCAAGTCCTCCGCCACAAGCTGCACGGAGCTGAGAGTTCCCGCGCCACTCCTCGTCACCGCTGGGGATGCTCGGGATGGTGCTCGCTGAGCTCCAACAGTCGCCCGGGGATAGCGGTCAGCAGAAGGGACACTGCCCGGCGTTGATCCCGTTCCTTTCGTCTGTTCCTTTTGTCTGTTTCGGCCCGGCTGCATCACGAGAGCCACGAGGCCGGAGAGTGTTCGCGACTCCGTCTGGGATCGCCGTGGGTGCTCTGGTGGGTGCCTTCTTGCTCCTGGGTGCGGTGGCTGAACAAATTCGGGCAGTGTGCCGGGTTCTAGGCTGTGCAGCGCCATGCTATAGTGAGGGCTCCTCGGAGCAGCTCTCCTAAGCGTCCATCTTCCTCAGCGTCCGGCCACGCCCCCCTCATGAATAAGATTTGAGGGGTAAATGCTCTAAAACTGCTGCATCTTACAGAATAAGGGACACAGCGCTGGAAACAGCAGGTCTGTCACTAGCTTGTGCTGCCCTCAGCAAGGAGGACACAAACTATGTGACAGGTTCCCTTTAAGCCACTTTGTAACCAGTTTGGCAGTAGCTTCGGGTCATTGTGCATTTGGAAGACCCATTTCTGCTCAAGCTTTAACTTCCTGGCTGATGTCTTGAGATGTATTGCCTGAATTTACCTGAACTTCACAAACAGCAGCTTTATTACTTATCTGACCAATGTAAAATATTTGCATATAGTACAAATGTACAATGAAACACAGAATATTTTTCAAATTAATTTTTATTGAATTTCAAGAAATTCAGCCTCGGACCGGCCCACAGGGGTATTAGCAGGGATCTATTAAAAGCACAACACAGAAATACTGACTACATATATTGTCCGAATTTTATAGAATAGGTGGAAAAGTATTTACAGTTTTTCCTTCAAGCAAGTTTTATACCAAATGAAGATGACAGATAGTGCTGCAAAGACAACAGCCATGATTTCTGCTAAAACGTGGTCACCGACAGACATATAAATATGTTTTGCAGCAGTTTGGACTCTTTTGACTGATGGTCTTTAATCTACAAACAGAATGATCTGGAAGAGGGAGGGGTCGGACTATTTTTCACGGAGGCCAAATCAGCATGACAGTCATTCTCAAAGAGCCAAATGTTACTGGAAGACTGTATAAAACATAACTACAGGAGCATCTTCTGCTGTGCCGTCACCAGGCTTTATAACTCAGGCTGCTCTAGGCACTGAGCTTGAAAATGCCCCCCAATTTAGGGGAAGTTCACACAACGTATTTACAGTGCACACTTTTGCATGCTGTAAACCAGCTAATTTACTCTGTTGAAATTAAGCGCTTGCAAGTGTGTAATTTCATTGCACCATTGCCCAAGGCAGATTACTGCCTTGTAAAGTTTAGTACTTATTGGTGTTTACACTCCGCAAAAATGCATGCATAAAAATATTGTCTTCTGATGATGTTACACTGCACTCAATGAGTTCTGTACTTGATCATGGTTTTAAGTGTATTTTGGAACGTATTACAGCGCAAAATACACGGTAAAATATGTGCCAAAATACGCCATGTGAACATACCCTTACACTTGCCGATTATAGTCATGGTTGACTTGTTCCTGACCAAACCATACTTTTATCTTAAAAATGTAAAATAACAAACAAATATTTATAGTTCAAAATGTGTCTTTTTTCTATTTTATAAACGGTATATGAAAAAAATAAAAAATTTAAATATAATTTGTATTGCTGAATATGTAAAGGTTCAGTAAATTAAAATAGACCCTTATTTACCCCACATGGTAAATGCTAAAAAAACAAAAAAACAATAGCACCAATGCAAACTACACTTAGGCCCACCAAAAACATCTCTCATAGGTACTTCTCCAGAAAAATAAAAAAAAGGTTATTGGTTACATAAAATGGCAATGCAGATCAATTTTTTTAAAAAACAAAGTTGTTTTACCATATGTTAAACTCCAGAAAAACGAAACCCAAAAACAATGGTGCAATTGCATTTTTTTTCTCTATTCTACCCCACAAAGAATGTCATGAAATGTAGTCGGGAACCACAAAAAAGATGAACCAAGTCCTACAAAAAAGGGAGTCCTGGTCCAGCAATGACAATGGAAAAACTAAACAGTTGTGGCTCTTTGAAGCAGGGATGAAACAAATAAAAAATGTTTTCTGTCACAGAGATTTTTATTTCCGTTACAATTATTTTTTCTTTTCCTTCTTCCAAGGCCACGTACATTTTTATTTTTCCACCTCTTCAGCTGTGTGAGGGCCGGCTTTTTGCAGGACAAGATGTCCGTCTTAAGGCTTCAAACACAGAACATAGGACAAAAACCGTCGGAAAGCTGACAGCTATTTGTCCGATGCACGACCGCAATTTTTATCACTGTTTTCGCAAAAAGTGCGGTTGGTTTTGTTTTTTTTGCCGTCAGCCCATACAACTGAATGTGCAGGAAACCAGAAAATGAGCTGAAAAAAACGACTTTGCATTAAAGTCTATGGACTGGATAAACAGTCGGATTTTCAGCGGAAATCTGAGTAAAGATCCCTATCACTTGTCAAGCCAAATATGGGGCAATGAGGGGCCATTGTGATTCTGTTGTAGAAGGTGCCACACAAGCCTAGAAGTGGCTCTGAGCCTGAATTTACCTGAACTTCCCAAACAGCAGTTTTATTACTTATCTGACCAATGTAAAATATTTGCATATAGTACAAATGTACAATGAAACACAGAATATTTTTCAAATTAATTTTGATTGAATTTCAAGAAATTTAGCCTTGGACCGGCCCACAGGGATGATAGCGGGGATCTATTTAAATAGAAAGAAGTACAACACAGAAATACTAACTAAATATATTGTCCGAATTTTATAGAATAGGTTTTGCTCTTTATGTTTGATCTCGGTGTATAAAAAAATCGCTGCTCCGACATCTTTTACAAGCAGCCAAGACTATTATTCCCAGACACTGGAAGTCTCCCGAACCTCCCTCTATTGACGAATGGTTTACTGAGATCTCTAATACCTATCATATGGAGAAAATTTTGGCTTCCTCGAGCGAAATGGCGCTGTGGCTTCATAGGACTTGGGCACCTTGGTTATGTTTCCTGAACTCACCTCTCTTCCTCTAGCTCACGCTGTATGATCCTCCCCACCTCCCCTTCCTTCCTTTTTTTTCCCCCCCTCCTCTTTTCCTGTTCCTCTCCCTTTCCCCTCTTTCCTCCCCCTGTGCTCGTCTCCCCTGTCCATTAATCCCCTCAAGTGTAATTTTACCGTGTTCCTATACTTGCTTGGTTTTGCATGACCTTATTACAGGTTTATATGTCCTTCTTCAATTGATGGAATATAATTAGATTGTACATTACCATATTTGATGTGTTTCTTGTGTATATTGGACCTTGTTGGTCCTCCCTTCTTGAATGCTTTGTGCTTATGTCGTTTGCTTCCTCTCAATAAAGCACTTTTGAATTAGAAAAAAAAAATCAGGATGTATTCGCCCAGAATCCAAGTTGGCCTACATTAGGATCATTCCAAAACTGGGAAAGGACCTTACTAACTCAGGCTCATATTGCCCGATCTTACTGATAGATCAGAAAATATTTACTAAACTAATGGCAGAAAGATTATCCCTAGTACTACCAGGTCTAATTGGCCCTTCTCAGGTGGGATTTATTAAGGGTAGATCAGCAATAGGTAACATTAGAAAAGTCCTGACAGTGCTGGACAGGAAACATACAAACCCACGGGAAAACCCAGTTCTATTGACTTTAGACGCTTAAAAAGCGTTCGATAATGTTAAAAGGAACTGGTTAAGTCATGTACTGGATAGAGTAAACGTCAAAGGAGCATTTAGGAAAATGCTAACGGGACTTTACACTAGACCGAAAGCCCAAATTCTCCTACTAGGCACTCTTTCCCTCCCTTTTGAGCTACAAAAAAAGAACTAGACAGGGATGCCCCCTCTCACCTCTCTTGTATGACTTAGCCTTAGAGCCTCTGGAGAGACACTTAGAAGATTCAAAGCTCTCTGAGGGAATTAAAGTGCGACACATTGAAGTCAAAACAGCAGTGTTGTAATGGGGGCTGGTGCGGGCGCCGCTGCCCCCCGCGGCCGCCCCCGTGCCCGCAGGGGGTCCGGCGTGGGAGCCGCGGCTGCCCGTGACCATACCCCTGCTGCCCGGTCCCTGGCGCCGGCTCACTTACCCGTCCACGCTCCTGTGTATGCTGATCCTGCCTTTTCCGGCCACCGCGCGCGTACCCGCTGCCTAGGGCACGCGCCCGACGGCTGGTCTGGATTTAAAGGGCCAGCGTCCCGATAATTGGTCTTTTGCCGGGCGCTGGTCCTATTTAAGGGATACGCCCCCAGCACTCTCTGCCAGTTCGTTGGTGTGCGTTACCTAGTCTAGAGAGTGTTGGAAGTCCTGCCTGATTACCCGTGTACCAGTCCGTCCGCTACGTTTCCTGACCTTGCCTGTTTGCCGCCTGCCCTGACCGTCTGCCCGTCTCTGACCACGAACCTCTGCCACCCGTCCTGACCTTCTGCCTGTCCCCGACTACGCCTCTGGATTACGATTCTGTACCACGCAGTACTCCAGCCGCCATCGCAAGCAATTCACGTCAGGGGTAGCGACCTGGTAGCCTCACGCCGCAGCAAGTCCATCCCGCTTTGCGGCGGGCTCTGGTGAATACCGGGGGCTACTTAGACTCCGCTCCCTGGCGTGGCTTACGTCATCATCGCTTGCGGTGGTCCAGCGAATCCACCATACCCGTGACAGTACGAACTGGCCATGGATTCCGCCAGGGTACCCTTGCCTGTTCTCCGGGACGTCACGACGGCTGTCGCCCAGCAGAGCCAGCGTATTGACCAGCTCGCGGCCATGATGCAGAACCTCGCGGCCCATCTACCTCCGCCTGCGGCTGCCACCTCCTCGCCAGCACCAGTTGCGCCTGCAGCCATGGCTCTTCCTGTTCCTGAACCGGGACCTTCGCTGCATCTGCCGCTCCCTTCACGCTATGATGGAGACCCCAAGAAATGCCGTGGCTTCATCAGTCAATGCTCCATCCACATCGAGATGTTGGGGCATCAATTCCCTACTGAGCGGGCTAAGGTGGCCTTTATAATTAGCCTCTTGTCGGGAGAAGCCTTGGCCTGGGCCACTCTGCTATGGGACCGAGGAGATCCGTTGACGGCGAATCTACAAAGCTTTCTCCAGGGGTTCCGCTCAGTCTTCGAGGAACCGGGCCGCACCTCCTCCGCTGCCGCAGCTCTGCTCCGTCTCCGTCAGGGCGACTCCACTGTGGGTCACTACTCCGTGCAGTTCCGCACCCTAGCCTCTGAGCCTCGCTGGTCGGGACCTGCCTTCCGCTCTGGACGAACTGATTCGGTTGGCCTCCCGAATTGATATTCGGTTTGCGGAGAGACAACAAGAGCTCCGCCTTCAACGGGAGGTCGCCCGTCCATGCCGGCTACCTCGTCTGGCTCCTGTCTTCCAACGTCCTCCTCTTCCTCCGGCAAGGGACGAACCCATGCAAGTCGAGAGAGCCCACCTGACCCAGGAAGAACGCTCGCAGCGTCGTCTGAGGCAGCTATGCTTCTACTGTGGCGGTTCTGGCCACTTCATTGGAGACTGTCCGGTGCGTCCGGGAAACTCTCGCTCCTTAGGGCTCGCAGGAGAGGCATCCCTGGGTGTCAGTGCGGCCTCTCTTCGTCTGACCATTCCCGTACTCTGTGGAACTTCGCCAGACAACACCTTTCAAGCCACCGCCTTCCTTGATTCAGGGTCCGCTGGAAATTTTGTCAGCCAAGCTCTGGTCTCCAAATTTCGTCTCCCAGCGATCCCTCTGCAGAAACCCATGTTTGTTTCCTCTGTCAGTGGCGAATGCCTAAAGGATGCTATTCGGTTCTGCAGGGCGCCCCTCACTTTGCAGATCGGCGCTCTACACAAGGAGACTTTGAAACTGCTGGTTCTGCCTCGCTCCTCTTCGGAAATCCTCCTGGGCCTTCCTTGGTTGCAAGACCATGGCCCGAACTTGGATTGGAACACGGGCGAAATTATCCGTTGGGGCCCTGCGTGCCACTCGCGATGCCTTCCGGTTCTCCGTTCTGCTCTTCGGCCCTTCTCTGTAAAGTCCCTCGCCTCAGACCCGCGGGTCTGCTGCTGCCTCTCCCAGTGCCAGAAAAACCTTGGTCCCATATAGCCATGGACTTCGTTACCGGCCTCCTCGGGTAACACGGTCATTTGGGTGGTGACCGATAGGTTCTCTAAAATGGCTCATTTTGTTCCTCTGCCCAGGTTACCCTCCGCTCATCAGTTGGCCCAACACTTTTTCCAACACATTTTTCGGCTACATGGGCTCCCGTTGCATATCGTCTCTGATAGGGGGGTCCAGTTTGTGTCAAAATTCTGGCGGGCTCTGTGTGCTCAGTTGCAGGTTCAGCTGGACTCCTCATCTGCATACCACCCTCAAACCAATGGGCAGGTAGAGAGGGTTAACCAAGTGTTGGGGACCTACCTGCGACATTTTGTATCTGCCCGTCAGGATAACTGGTCTGACCTCCTCCCCTGGGCGGAATTTTCATACAATTCCTTAGACTCGGAGTCCGCTGGAGCCTCTCCCTTTTTTATTGTGTTCGGGCTACATCCCCGCCCGCCTCTCTCCCTCTTCCTACCTCGGGTCACATCCCTGCCGTGGATGCCCAAGTATGGGACATCAAGGCACTCTGGCAAGTCACACGACAGGACCTTCTACGGGCCTCCACTCGCACCAAAGTCCAGGCCGACAGGTACCGGAGACCTCCGCCCATATTTAAGCCGGGTGATAGGGTTTGGTTATCTGCCAAGTACATCCGCTTCAAGGTGCCCAGTTACAAGTATTTGGGCCCTTTTGTGATACTTCGGCAACTAAAGCCGGTGTCCTACAAGCTCCACTTGCCTCCTACTCTGCGTGTCCCCAACGCCTTCCATGTCTCTCTCCTCAAGCCTGTGGTGCTGAATCGCTTCTCCCGTGGATCTGTCTCGCCTTCTCCCGTCTCCGACTCTGATAACATCTTTGAGGAGAAGACAGTGAGGGGGAAGCGGTTCTTTCTTATTGACTGGAAGGGGTTCGGGCCAGAGGAGCGTTCGTGCCAACCTGTCACCTGACCTCCTCCTTAGGTTCCAAAAAAAGAGGGGGAGTCCTAAGAGTGGGGGTACCGTAATGGGGGCTGGCACGGGGGCCGCTGCCCCCGCGGCCGCCCCCGTGCCCGCAGGGGGTCCGGTGTGGGTGCCGCGGCTGCCCGCAACCATCCCCCTGCTGCCGGCTCACTTACCCGTCCACGCTCCTGTGTACGCTGATCCTGCCTGTCCCGGCCGCCGCTCGCGTACCCGCTCCCTAGGGCGCACGCGCGACGGCTGGTCTGGATTTAAAGGGCCAGCGTCCCGATAATTGGTCTTTTGCCGGGCGCTGGTCCTATTTAAGGGATACGCCCCCAGCACTCTCTGCCAGTTGGTTGGAGTGCGTTACCTAGTCTAGAGAGTGTTGGAAGTCCTGCCTGATTACCCGTGTACCAGTCCGTCCGCTACGTTTCCTGACTATGCCTGTTTGCCTGTCCTGACCATCTGCCCCTCTCTGACCACGAACCTCTGCCGCCCGTCCTGACCTTCTGCCTGTCCCCAACTACGCCTCTGGATTACGATTCTGTACCACGCAATACCCCGGCCGCCATCGCAAGCAAGTCACGTCAGGGGTAGCGACCTGGTAGCCTCACGCCGCAGCAAGTCCATCCCGCTTTGCAGCGGGCTCTGGTGAAAACCGGGGGCTACTTAGACTCCACTCCTTGGCGTGGCTTACGTCATCATCGCTTGCGGTGGTCCAGCGAATCTGCCAAACCCGTGACAAGTGTGATTTTGTTTCTCTTCAATCCACAGGCCCATTTACCAAAAAATTTCCAATCCCTGGAGGACTTTGGTAGATTCGCAGGCTATAAAATTAACGTCTCAAAATGCGAAATATTGGAGTTGAGCACCCAACTTTCACCTATGATCTGGGAATCACTTGGACTTGGGATCAAACCAGTGAAAATGCATAACTTATCTAGGTATAAAAATAGGCAAGAGAGCAGGCCTCATGTATAACCTAAATAACATACCTATTATTAAAAAAATTCTAGCTAGTCAACTATTTCATGAAAACCAAGGGCAATGGCTTACCCCAAGGGAAATCAGAAATAAATTCTCGCTCCCAGACTCTCATAACTTTGCTATCATGCAACTCCATTCCTTTTGTGTAAGTAGAGGTAAGGATTTATCAAAGGAGAGCCAAACAACAGAACATGACATCTAGGAAAGACATGTATGATTTTTGGCGCCCAGATGCCAATTTTATTGCACACAATAGTAGTGTAGAATGCACCTGCATCTATGAACCTGTTCTCCTGTGGGTCATAAATCAGGCGCATTCTAGCTACTAAGCGACACTTCTGGCTCAGGTAAACCACTTTTAAAGTGCTCTACCTGTTCCAGCAGCAATGAGTCTGGATTTGTCATACTGACGCTATAAATGTGTATGTGTAAGCTTCATATGGTTGCAGTGCAACACACCTCCAGCACGCACCCCGATCTCAATGCGCCTGGTTAAAAATAGAGCTCATATATGTCTCCCCTGGAGTGTATGGAGTCTCCTCTCTTTATCCTCCTATACGCAGACAGAAACTAAACTCAAAAACTTGGGTGTGTTGGGAGGACACGCTGCAAGACAACGATATACAAGCTAAGATATTAAGGGTATGTTCACACGGCGTATTGGGGCGCGTACTGTACGTGCTGCAATACGCCGTGTGTTTTGGATGCACGCGCTGATCACCCCCTGGCTGACCCCATTCACATGCATTGTCACTGGCGCCACGAACAATTGGCATGTCACTTCTCTCCCTGGGCGTATGATACGATTGTATTGTACGCCCGAGGAGACGAGGCATAATTCATAGTTCTCTATGAGAGCTATGGATTACCGTAATTGCGGCGTGCATTTCGCTGCGTATAAAGCGCAAATACGCGGCGAAATGCACACCGCAATTACGCCATGTGAACATACCCTAATAGGCCTGGAGTTCATACGTAAACATATTACATGTTTACATATTAAATGTGAAATCTGGAGAGAAACTTTGTTAAAGATTATCCATAGGGTAACTTATGGTTTTAACACATGGACGCAATCCACACTGATAAATAGAATTTTTTTTTTTTTATTGAATAATTTTAATTTTTTTTTTTTTTAATAAATTTTCCTTTTTTTTTAGCAAAAAGTACAGAAAAATTTCCTCCCCCTCCCACACCCTTCCCCCAACATATAAACGCATTTCCAACATAAAGGCTTCCATAGACAAGTGTCCTATATTGCTTTTTAGCATATAAAAGATAATACAACATGCAGGCAGTGCTCAACAGGAATTGCCACCCAAAGCACTCTATGACCCGAGTCCAGGTCCGAGTATATGTAAGAGCTCCTGCCACATATCATGCCTATGCCAATACCGCACCCTAAATAACAGCATACATCTATTGTATATTCAGAATCCTATCTCTAAGTAGGTATGGGGATGCTAAACCTGGAGTGTCCAACCACTTATTCCATAACTTATGGAATTTGTCCATACTGTCCTTTTCTCCATGGTAATAATCCAGTTCATTTTGTGGATAAATTCGAACATTTTAGGTGTTTTCGTGTTTAACCACCTTTGTGCAATAACCTTACGCGCCATATACATGGCCCTTGCTACTGCTATTTTGCTAAAGGATTTATTGGTGGGTCTTCTACATGGCCCAGTATGCAAGTCAACGGTGTTATTTCCAGATGTATCAAGAAGACTCTGTTAAAGGGGTTTTGCCACGATGTAATGTTGACATGGGATCCTCCAAAATGGGTATTTAATCTCTTTTCTAAATATATGTCAATAACAAAAGTGAAGCCTCTGAGAGCTACAGCATTTCTCAGTCCCCCATAGTTACCTGAAAGTTTGCATTACACACGACCAGGAGAGCTGACAGGAGCTGATCTGGGCGAGCTCACGTGAAACACTTCTTATCTGATGACAGAGAACATGACTGAGCTTTGAAGGGGATGTGGAGCAAGTGCAATGTATGAGGCTGTCTGCTGTATTGATAATCCACTGTTGTTATTATTTGAGTTAAGTTTTGAGATGCTCCCTTATTCCTCACTCCTTGCTCACCCCCTCCCTCTCACCTCTGCAGCGTTCATGACTCAACAGGATTTGTTTATATTCTACTCTGTGCTGATAAGGAGATAAGTAGGGGCATGTCCGCCTGAAAAACCGTCCGAAAATTAGCACAATAGTGCTCTTAGGAAAACCCGTGCAGCAATCCCCACTGCACGGGTTTTCCGTCTGGCGGTTTCTCCACCCGCGGTCCAGCCGCAAAACATTGAGCAAGCACATTCTTCCGTCCGGTTTCCTGATGGAGGAAACCACATTTCCCTTATAGATTACTATGGATGCGATACGCTGGGAGGGACACCTTTTTCCATTTTTCTAACGGACGCCCGCAACCAAGGACCCTGAACTGGACCCAAATGTAATATGGTTGGGCTTAAAGGGGTAGTCCTGTTTCAGGAGATCCCTTCGCTGGCCATTAGCAGCTCGCCACAGTTGAGCCCTGCATGTGGTGAAGAAGGGCGGTGCTGGAGGCTTCCTCTTCATTCTCTTCTATGGGAGTTCTGGGTATAGTCGAGTGCACACAGCTATACTCAACATTCCCATAGAAGCGAATGAGGAGGAAGCCGCTATCGCCGCCCTTCTTTACCACATGCAGGGCTGAACCGTGGCGAGCTGCTAATGGCCAGCGAAACAAGACTGCCCCTTTTAGACACCAAATTACAGGTCACACTGGCTCCCAGGGCACCCCAGATATCATGTAGCCCTCATCCCTGTCACGGACCGCGCCGCAGCCCGTGGGTCAGGCTGCGGGCACGTCCATTCCCCTGCCAACTCCCCAGTGCCGGGGGAAAGTGGTTCCGTGGTCCGTGCCATGGGCGCACTTGCTCCCGGGGGCGCGGGTACTCACCTCACCGCGCTCCTGACTCACTGCTTGCCTGTGCCCGCCGGCGCGCGCGTCCTCGCTCTCTAGGGCGCGCGCGCGCTGGCTTCCTCAAATTTAAAGGGCCAGCGCGGCGGTAATTGGTGGTTGCTGGCCGCTGACCCTATAAAATGGCCCCTCCTCCGGCAGTCCCCTGCCGGATCTTTAGTGTCTCATAGCCTATCGAGAAAGCGTTCCTTGTGCCGTGATTGTCTCTTCCGTGTACCGTACCACATTGCTTCCGTCCCTCGACCACGAATCTCTGTCGCCTGTCCTAGCCTTCCGCCTGTCCTCGAGTACGCCTACGTCTCACGATTCTGCACCACGCTCACCCTTGGCTACCACCGCAAACAAGTTCCGCCAGTGGAAGTGACCTGGTAGTTTCCCACCGCAGCAAGTCCATCCCGCTTTGCGGCGGGCTCTGGTGAAAACCGGGTTCTACTTAGACTCCGCTCCCTGGCGTGGCTAACACCATCGCTTGTGGTGGCCCAGCGGATCCACTACCGCCAACTGTTACAATCCCCCTTTGCTCCCACCCCATCCTTTCACTTTAAAGTAAAAAAGCCCAATCATTTTCATTTTCTGAACTGTGCTGCATGTACCTGCATGGTCTGGAATAAGCAGACTGGAAGGGATAGCAGTGCTCAATAAATGAAAGCATAACACTGATTGCTTGAATCTCAACCAATCGGTGTTAGTTTTCGTCTCCTTAAATATTCATAGGGGAGGCGTGGTTTCAACTTCGAACAAAAAAATAGTCTTTACTACGAAATACAGTAAAAATTTTGGGGAAATTAAGAAAATATTTTTGAGAAATCTGAATATATTACGACAGGATGATATAATAGCAAAAATTTTGGATAAAGGAATTATGTGCGTCCATAGGAAGTGGAAAACTATAGGAGACATTATATCTCCCAGTACATACTTGGGAGACATAACCACGGCTGTGGAGTCGGAGTCTGAGTCGTGGAGTCGGAGTCAGAGCCCATTTTGGTGGAGTCGGAGTCGGAATAAAATAGACCGACTCCGACTCCCAAAATATTTAATAAATTGGTCCAGTTAGTTCATTGCAGTATGTGCTGAAAAATATTTTTCATAAGAATTTGTGAAAATAATGAATTGTCCTGTAAAGGTCTGCTCTATTCCTATATAAGCATCTAGGCTCTTAGAAATGAATGTGTGCTGCACTTTATGTACATGCTCATTTTGTGAAGCTTCTTGCTACAGATCAAGGAAAAAGCACTGGGAAGGAATGGCTGCACCCCATCACAGATCTGCTAGAAAAACAGGATTAAAGAAGTTTGCTTACTACATAAAGGGTACTGTTTATAGACAACATTTTGTAAATATTTTGGTCAGTAGATTTTACTTTAGTCCATGAACTATAGACAGTTCAGCAGGTCTCTCACTGCACACGGGTTTTTCCTATGGTAACCGCATACCAGAAAGCCTGTTATCTGATTAGCTGAGAGGAGTAACCTCACCCCCACAGAATGATGGGACTGAGTTCCGAGTGAACTTACAAAGGGTTTTTGCACCATTATCTGCAGTAAGCAAAGTATACAAGGGGTTGTGACTGTAGGACTGGAAAGCTTGACTTTATCTGTAATTGTGTTGGAGAACACAATTTTTCCTGCTCTGTCGGAAGAAGGGCTTGAAGTTAATATATGCTAATCACTGCTGGAGACCTACCCACAGCCTGAGGAGACAAGTGACTGCTTGTCACCAGTGAATCATCGTGCTGAGAAAACCCCTTTTAAAGGGCAAGACTTCTTACATATCTAAACTTTCAATAAACTGTGCATAAATCAATTGTCCAGTATAGGGTTCTCTCTGTATGCTTCATGTGTTTTCTTGCTTCTCCTCTGAGCTCTTGTTTGGAGAGATTAGCGCTCTGATGGCTTATAAAATCTATACATAAAAATTTTAAGGGGGAAACTGTTTTCTACATCTCATATTTAGAAATACAGAAACACACATGTGAGAAAGTACTGTAGTTGTAAAAGCTGTTGCCAAAGCACTGCTAGTAGTTTCACTTTGTAGACTGTGAAGCAGTATGATGTAAAACACCCAGGGCCTGATGTATGAAAACTGTCTAGTGTAAAGTTTTTGTTGCCCATAGCAACCAATCAGAGCCCCCCTTTTTATATAGTGGCTGTGGAAAAAATTAAAAAGAAAGAGCTCTGATTGGTTGCTATGGGCAACAAAGAAAGTTTTTAGACCAAGACGTTTTCATACATCGGGGCCCTGTATCCAGAGAAAAGCCGGATACTGAACGTTCAGAATAAAGATATCTAATAAACCATATTACAAACTTTTTATTTGTCATGACATATCTGTACTATTGATTTAATGCAAAGTTTGTTTATTTCTACCCAAAGTTAAAAACTCGCTATTCTTTCAGAGATTACAATACACCTTTTTTTTCCATGGGACAAAAGTATTTTGAGAACGAATTTATATTGTTATAAAATGTCTAAGAAGCTTCCTGTGAAGTCGGCTGTATTTGAGCATTTCACACTGACGGAAGAAAAAAAATATTTTGTGTGTCAGTGTAAGAATAAGTGACCCAATGAAAACAAAATGCTGTGATGTCAAAATCAGTGCATATTCAGGAAGCGATAAAAACCTCCAACAAGAGATTCCAATCAAAAAAAGACATTTAAACCGCTTCCACCCAAAGTTTTCAAATCTGTGACTGAGAAGGATCAGAGTGACACAAAAAACCATGCCCAGCACTTCCCGCCAGGCCAAAGGAGGACGAAAGAGTGTCTCAAACATCAGTAACAAGATATTTTGTAAGTGACAAAATTACAGTAACAATGACAGCAGATGTGTTTAAAAGACAGCTCAATACACTTGTTGTGAAGGACAGTGTACCCTTAACATTATTTTTCTCGACCAGCTTTTTACAGCCCCTTAATGGAAGAAATGGCCCGCAAACTTGGTTTTTCTCTGGAAAGAGAAAGTATTAGAAAATTAGTGATTGAAGAAGCCTTTAACCAAAAAGAAATCTTAAAAAGATTCTCAAGAGACGCTTATATATCTTAAAATGGATGCCTGCACACGTCACAGAGTGAACATTTTGCTATAAATGTTCGATTTGTTTGGGGGACAACAAAAAATTTGTTACCAAGACGCTGGGAGTAAAGGACACTAAAGCTTATCACACCAGTCAGTTTCTCCAGGCGTTAGTGGAAAATGTTCCCGCAAGATTATGAACTCAAAAAAGAACAGATTCTTTCTAATTGTAACAGACAATGCATCAAATATGACAAGTACAATTAAACTGAGAATGAGAATAAGGAAGGTGAACAACATTAGAAAAAACTTTGGATTCAGTATGTGTGAGATGGAAGGCCACAGTCCTGATCTTGTAACTGAGGAACAAACAGATTTCCTACAGAACAACAGCAACAAAGATACTCTAGAATTAGATCTCGCTGAAGCTGCTTCAAAATCTGTCAAAATTTATCACATGCGCTGTGCGTGCACACAAATGCAGCTGGCGATAAGAGACAGTCTGCAAGAGGACATGCTGGAACTCTGATTTGGGAAGGTGAGGCAATTGGCTATTGCGCCCGAACCCCTAAAATTGATTCTATCTTGAAGAGACGTGCTGGGAAAGAGGCAAATTGTAGATCAAGCCACTCGGTGGGGCAGTACTTATTTGATGATTGAACGATTAGTTGAGCTGAAACCCTTTCTTGTGGACATGGCCCAAACCCCCAGGTGACATTAAGTTGAAGGGCAATGGACACAGATGGCTGAATTAAAAGAAACTGCTTCAACACCCATTCCCCAGGACTAAAAAATTACAAGCTGAGGATTTAACTCCTGGAACTTTCATAAGGAGTGGAAGAACTTGCTTTTAGCCCCATCCCAAAGAGGAGCTTAATCGCAGATAGCATGCTGCTTCAATGAAAAGGAGAGAGACACTGTTATAAAATAATAAAATTCTTTTGGCAGCTGTTTATGTGGACCCAAGTCCATCGTATATTGCTGGATGATCAACAGATTACTAAAAGGAAAAGAAGCTCTGACTGAAGGTAGCAGTTAGGATGTGTGGGCTACAGGACTACAAAGAGCAAGAGAAATTGGGTCTTGCCAGTGCTACTGCTTCCATATCTACAGCCTCATCAATGAAGAGTTTAACTTTGAAAAGTATTTGGATGACATGGAGCAAAGGGAAAGCGTTTGCCGCAGGGAAAAAGATTCCACTCCCACAGCAAACTGACTGTATTTCACAAAATTTTTCACTTGCTCTCAAAGAAGTAAAGAGTTCAACCAATCATCAAAACTGACTGTTTCATGAGGCAATTCCTTTATACCCCGAGATTGTTAGAGATGTTGCCCATGTGGTCCTGCTTTGCCACCAACCCATTTTAGTGTAGAGAGGCTGTTCTCTAGCCTTAAAATAATCCAATCAGATTTGAGGTCATCTATGAAAGAGGATCTGATGGAGGCAATACTTTTTCTCAGAACAAATTCATAGACTCCACAAATGTTATTCAGGAAGTTGTTGTTGAAAACTGTTTTTTTTCCCACTTACTGCAGCGTTTTGCATATTTACAATTTAATAAAGTTTTTTGTGTTCTAAAGTTGTATCCAATAAATATATTTTATATTCTACCTAAATAGCTTGATTATTGTATCATAAGGATGATAAAAAGCTTAAATTAAGTTATCTTATATGTATGAGGGAGTCGGAGTCGGGGTTAGGGGAAATTGAGGAGTCGGAGTCGGAGTCGGGACTTTGGCTTACCGACTCCACAGCCCTGGACATAACAACCTCAGGAAAAACTTGGCTTTCACAAAGGGGCTTCTTCACATGCGGAGGCAGCCGTTGTAGTTCTTGTAAATTTGCTACCAAGACTTACACGTTTACAGATACCAAAAATTCGAATAATTTTAAGATCAATTATTTTCTTAATTGTAGCAGCAATTATGTTGTGTATATAATTGAATGCATTAGTTGCCAGAAAAAATACGTGGGCAGCACTATCCGCAGACCCGTATTTCAAAACATTTAACGTCCATAAAAAAACAACAGGGCCAAATGTCTGGCGCCGCAAAACATTTCACAGAGTGCCATCAAGGGAATCTATCTAGCTTCAAATTCTATGCTATAGAGCACATTGCTCGTCCGTACCGGGGCGGTAATTGGACAAAAAATCTAAGACAAAAAGAAGCATTTTGGATTCTCAAATTAGGAACACGGATACCTGAAGGGCTAAATTATCGCACA
The DNA here is from genome assembly GCA_025379985.1 of Phyllomedusa bahiana. NCBI lineage: Eukaryota > Metazoa > Chordata > Amphibia > Anura > Hylidae > Phyllomedusa > Phyllomedusa bahiana. The sequence goes on from JAODAL010028541.1 coordinate 44,376, forward strand.
GACCTATTATATATCTATTAGTATCATACAAAGAAATATAGGGTCTGTTGTTTCTTAAATTATAAAAATAGAAATAAAAAGATATTTTATTCAATATACATAGCCTCGCTATTGGTAAATGTACAATTAGTAGGGTTAAATCATTGTACAGACCTTTAATGTCAACTAGCATTATGGATAAAGATATAGGACTTGTTGTATCTGAAAGTACATAAATATAGAAACATAAAGGATAATATAGCTCTGTTTCTGGCAAATTCATGCATGTATTACCTTATACAGGTTCCTGTTCATCCTCCGTGTTCCATTTTTTTTAATCTCAGTCACGTGTTTGTAACTTTTTAATTTGATTGGTTATCCATTGGTTTTAAATAATGACGGTAATACCTAGTCAAGTTACTGTGAACAAGGGCGTGCAAGCCCGAAACGCGTTAGTAAAGTTACACTTCGTGCACCGTGTTCTTATGCTGTCTTTTTATACATTTTTTCTAATAAAGTGAGTGTCGTTGGCAAGCACCGAGAAAAGGATTTTTTTTTCATTGCAAGTATAGCCCTTTTAGCTCATTTGGCCACTGGTAAGGTATGCGTGTATTAAAAATTATAATATTAAAAAAAACCCGCAACCAGCCAGTGGCACCCGTTCACATTGTTTTTTCGAAATGTTTTTTTGTGCAAATTTATCGTTGTGTTTGGCATATATTGCTTTTAATCTATTAGGGAGAAGGGTCCCTCCTTTCGGTCTCTTGCACCCCCCCACCCCCACGGGCTGTTATATCAGTGCGTAGTTGAAAGTTTGGGGGCTTTTTTTTATTTTTCTCCTGGTTTATAAAGGTCGGTTGCCCCAGGAAAATTTTGGGCTTATTGAGAGGAAAAGATAGCGTAGGACCACCTCCCCCTTGAATCCGTTGGTACCGGGGGGTTTAAAAAGCTTTTTTGATAAAAAATTTTTGAACTAAGAATCTCAAATTTTTTTTTCATTAGAAAATTCATTGCGGGCATTTGTGTGCTGAAGCCGGATTGAAACTTTGGGGCGTTTTGTTTGTCCCTTTCAGGGTTGGGAATAAGCAACTGGAGCATCTCAATAAATAAAGCATAACCTGATTGGGAAATCTAAACCAATGGGTGTTATTTTTCCCCTTTAAAATACATGGGGGAGGCGGGGTTTTGTTTGTTGGAGAGGGGAGGAAAGAGAAAGTTTTCTCACCCAAAACCCCCTCCCCTCCTTCCCTCTCCCTCCTCCCCTCTCTGTACCATCTAAACAGCCGGCTCACAGGGATTGCTGTAGCCGCTGCCTAATAGGGGAAAAACAGGGATTGGATGATTTTTTGACCCGCCCCTTTTTTTGCAGTAATGGGGGGCCCCCTACCTAATGGGGGGATCCAATCCTGGACAGGCGGGGGAAGCCTTGTGAACCCCTCGCGCCATTTTCTCGTTTGCCCCACTTCCACCCCCGGCAGGAAGCGGGGAACCGCCATCTTGGTACAGCCTAAGCTTTATGCAATGCATTAGCCCAGGGGTTGTAAACAAAAGGCCCCAGGGGGGATCCGGCCCCCCTTGTTTTTTCCCCGGCACTTTTTGCTGAGCGTCTCACTACGGAGACTAAATGCAGCTGCAGCACTGGGAGGGAAAACGGCTGGCAAGGGGCCGCCCCAAACCCCTCAGTGTCCGTACGGGCAGCATCGGGATGTAAATTTTCCCGGGGATGCTGCCGCCGCAGACATCAAGAAGAGAGAGCCGCGCCCCGGGCCCCCGGGGGCGGGTTTTCATACGCAGGGGGGCGACGCTCATGCCAGGGGGCGGGGCCGCCCCCCCCCGGGGGGGGGGGGCCGGAGAGGACGGGGAGAGAGGACCCCTCCCCCCCCCTGGGAGGACCTTTGAGCGGAGGGCCCCGGTAAAAAACCTTCCCCCCCCACACTAAGGGGCTTCATACGGGGGCCTTACCACTAGCCCCTCTAACCCCCCCCCCGTATTATAAATAACCCCTACCCCCACCCATATCTTACCAGTTAGCCGCCTCCCCCCTCCCTGGGCCTCCACCTAAGCCCCCTGCCTCCCCCCCCCTGGGGGCCCCACAGCTGACTCCTCCCCCCCCCTTTGGGGCCCCCACCCCACCTGCCTCCCCCCCCGGGCCTCCACCATCTGACCTGCCCCACCCCGGGCCTCCACCACTACCTGCCCCCCCTCCCTGGGGCCCCCCATCTGGCCTACCCCCCCCCTCCTGGGCCTCCACAGCTGACCTCCTCCCCCTCCTGGGCCCCCACCCTCGCCCCTCCCCCCCCTGGGCCTCCACCCCCTTTGGCCCCCTCCCCCTCCCCGGGCCCCACACTGACCCGCTCCCCTCCCCGGGCCTCCCACTGACCTGCCCCCCCCTCCCGGGCCTCCCATCTGGCCTGCCCCCCCCTCCCTGGGGCCCCCACATTGCCTACCCCCCCCTCCGGGCCCCCCACAGCTGACCGCCCCCCCCTCCCCGGGGCCCCCACCCCTCCTGCCCCCCCTCCCCCGGGCCCCCACCCTCCCCGCCTCCCCCCCCTGGGCCCCACCCTCTGGGCCCGCCCCCCCCTCCCCCGGCCCCCCCAATCTGGCCTGCCTCCCCCCCCCCGGGCCCCCCAAACTGCCGCCTCCCCCTCCCTGGGCCTCCACATCTGCCCCCCTCCCCCCCCTGAGCCCCAATTGGCCTGCCCCCCCCTCCTGGGCCTCCACATCTGGCCTCCCCCCTCTGGGCCTCCACATTGGCCTGCCCCCCCCCCTGGGGCCCCCCCATCTTTTCCCCGCCCCCCCTCCCCCGGGGCCCCCACCACTGGGCCTGCCCCCCCCCTGGGCCTCCCCATTCTGGCCTCCCTCCCCCCTGGCCTTCCACCTCTGGCCTGCCTCCCCCCTGGGCCTCCACCATCTGACCCTTTCCCCCCCCTGGGCCTCCAATCTGGGCCGTCTCCCCCCTGGGCCTCCACATTGTACTGCCCCCCCCGGGGGCCCCCCAGCTGACCTGCCCCCCCCTGGGGCCCCACGCTACCTGCCTCCCCCCCCCCGGGCCCCACATCGGGCCCGTTCCCCCCTGGGGTCCACCATTGGCCTGCCTCCCCCTGGGCCTCAACATCTGGTCTGCCTCGCCCCTGGGCCTCCACACTGACCGCCTCCCCCTGGGCCTCCACACTGACCCCCTCCCCCCGCCTCCAATCTGGCCTGCCCCCTCTGGGGCCTCCAACTGGCCTGCCTCCCTCTGTGGGCCTCCACCCCTTTGCTTTGGGCCCCCCCCCTGGGCCCCACCCTCTGGCCTCCTCCCCCCCGGGGGTCACCCTTTTTCCCGATTACCATCAAAGGGTTTGTAACAGGAATCGTACAAATAAATTACTTCTTTAAAAGCTCTCTTTAAATGTTAAAGGGGAAAATTACCTTTTTCACAGTTCTAAAATTAGGTCACCCCTTTTAAAGGGACCCGTGAGGGCGAGTGGCCCCCGGGGAAAATGAGTTTTACACCCCTGCCTTAAATGTATTAAATCCACCACCTGTGGTGAAGCGCCCAAGGGGGGCTCATGTTACATGAAAAAAATAAAAATTTTAAAACAAAAAAAAGTATAAAAGTTCAAATCACCCCCCCTTTCCCTATTTTTTTCAAATAAAAACAAAAAAATAATTAAAAATTCACATATTTGGCACACCCCCGCGAAAAAGCCGAGCTAAAAATAAACTATTTATCCCACACGAACGCCCTTAGAAAAAAAAAAAATTTCCAAACACCAAAAATTTCGTTTTTTTTTCATTTCCCGCACATAAAAATTAATAAAATGATCAAAAAAGTCACATGCTTCAAACTGTAGAATAAAAAAATAGCTTCGCCCGCCAAAAAAGCCCCTAAAGACGCCATAGGTGTTATACAAAAAATTTTTGTCGCCAAAAAAGGCCCACGGGGCAAATTTTTAAAAAAAAAAAATGTTGGAAATTTTTTTAAAGGTACCAAAAAATAATGGAAAACCCATGTTTTGGGATTTCCGTTCATATCAACCTGAAAAAACGATAACACATCATTTTTTTCCGAAGACGAAGCCATAAAAGCAAAAAAACCCCAAATATGGCGCAAAAAATTCCAATTTGTCCCCTTGGAATTTTTTGGCGGGTTTCCCCCTTATTCTATAGAATTTTGAATAACACTATTAGAAATACATTTATCCCACAAAATAAAAAACCTATGTCTATGTAGGTTGGAAAAAAAAAGTTATGGCCCTGGAAGGGGAGGGGGGAAAAAAACGTGCAACAAAAAAAATTGCAAGGTCCTTAAGGGGTTAAATAAAGAAGCCTAATATTAAGGGCAGTCATTGAATGAATCCTGTTTGGTCTGCATGAATCAAACTCGTTATAATACGGGATAAACGCTTCACCAGAGCCTTGGCCAATATCTTAGCATCCACTGGGAGAAGTGATATTGGTCGATACGATACCGACAAGCTCGGATCCTTACCCGGCTAGGGCAAAACTATAATAGCCTCTTGCATGGAGTCCGGAAGCCTACCCTGAGATACGGCATACTTAAAAGGTATCCAGCAATTGTGGACCCAAAGAGTCCTATAATTTATTATACATCTCATTTGGTAACCCATCCCTGCCCGGCACCTTCCCATTAGCTAGAGAGGGTATTGCTTGTTGGAGCTCCTCTAGTTGTATTGGGGCCTCCAATTCCTCTCTCTACTGATTGGACAGCTTTTGAAAGTCGATCCGGCCAAATACTCCAAAATCTGATTATCGGGCACAGACAGTCTAGAGGTGTATACATTTTTATAGATATTATACATAACTTGTAGAATATCGTTTGAGTTCGATAGCATTGTGAAAAATAGAATTTTGGCCTTCCCCAAGTGTGGCTCTCCACATTCAGATTTATGACATGGCCTCTGAGAACAGGTAAATTCATATAGCCAAAATACCTGGAACCTCAAAATAAAACTTTGTCCAGACCTATTCATATTCCACTATGTCAAGCCTCCCAGTAAAACAAAGGACCAATCCACCAAACAGAATTCAAATCTCATCCCTGCCATAATTCGTATGGTTTTAATGCAAGCAAAAGATGTCTAATCAAAAACTGGTTGTTACCCCATAACCCTACCATTCACGAACTCTATAAAAATATAACATTTATCCCGTACGCTGAACACCGTTGAAGAAAAAAATTCCAAACGCCAAAATTTTGTTTTTTAGTCCTTTCACGTCGCTTAAAAATTGGAATAAAAGTGATCAAAAAAGTTGCATGTATTCTAAACTGCTGGCAATAAAAAGTACACCTCAGCCCGCAAAAAATGCCCCCTCACTGATGTCCGTAGGTGTTAGTACAAAAAAGTTATTGGTCGCACAAATTGGCGCCGAGGCGCAAATTTCAAATATAGAAAATGTTTGGAATTTTTTTATGATACCAAAACATAATGGAAACCCTACATGTTTGGTATCGGCGGATGCGTATCAACCTGTAGAATACAGAGAACACATTATATTTACTGAAGATTGAACGCCGTAAAAGCAAAACACACGCACACATGGCGAGAGTACCTGCAAAATAAAAACCCTCATACGTCTATGTAGGGGGAAAAATAAAAAAAGTTATGGCTCTTGGAAGGTGGGGAGGGAAAAACAAACATGTCAACAACAAAAATCGCAGGGTCCTTAAGGGGTTAATAGATTAGATGCAAAAGTTGTACAGTTGCTAGGAAAGAGCAATATTCATGAGAAATCCTATTTTTGGAATGATGTATACTGTTATATTGCTTCACTGCTGTGGCTCCTCTTGTCTTTTACGACTGTTATTATGTTTTTTGTTCTATAAAATTTTACCCATAGATAGGGTGATAAATGTACGGTCATTAGGGGCCTCAACACTATCGGTTAGTAACCCCAGGGGCTCTCTCTGTATATGCCATTGGTCAAGACGATACCCCACCTACATGGTAAAATTTCTTGTAATGCAGAAACTGTGTGAAATATATTGAAGGAGAATAAAAAACGCAAAGTTTGTGTAGAAGATTCAAATGCAGTAAAGGAGGAACTATAAATTATCTTGTGGTTTTCAAAACTAGATGGGCTTTTCCTGAGTGTGAAATTCAGTGGGGCAAAACCCAGAGGTTGTGGAATAGGAGACTACGGGCGACATGTATGTATTTTGACGCCCAGACACAATTTTTTTGAATGCATTAGTAGCGTAGAATGCGCCTGAATCTATGGACCTGTTCTACTGCGGGTCAGAGATTAGATGCTTTCTAGCTCCAAAACGACAACTCAGGCTCAGGTAAACCAGTTTTAACTTGCTCTGGCTGTTCCAGCAGATATGCGCCTAGTTTTGCCGTCCTCCAGTTGTTAATGTGTAGAATCATATGGTTTAGACAACGATATTTGGGTTTGCACATCCGAAAAACTTTTTTTTTTTTAAAATGAGCATAGGTGGGTACTGGTGCGGCAGCAATAACATACACACTCCAATACCAGCAGCACACTAGCGTGTTTCCCCGAAAGTAAAACGGTTTTTTCATTTTTTTCCCCCCAAAAAGTCTCACAATGTTTCCTTTCGGGGTATTTTTTTAAAAAGGGGGCAGGTTTTAGGGCCATTTTGTAGACATTAAATAGGGTGGGCTGTGGCAGGTATGGGGCCACTGGGGCAGGTAAAGAGCCAGCGGGAGGCAGGGTATAGGCCCAAACCCTGTAGGCGGAAATGGGCCAGCTGAAAGGGAAAGAAATAGGGCCAGCAGTGGGCAGGTATGGGGCCAGCTTTTGGCGGGGTATACAGCTGTGGGCAAAAAAAAACCACTTACCTGGTTTCCCGCGGGCCCCCGCCTCCTCGTTTGCCCGGCCTCCCGCGTCCCTTTTCTCGGCCCCGGGCGGGGATTAAACACCCCGCGCAGCAGCGTGAAGACACCGCGCCGTGGGGGGGAGCTCCGGGGACAGCCGCAGTCTGCTCGCGACCCCCCACGCCCCCAGGGGGGGCGGGGACACTCGCTTGTGCCCCCCAGTGGTATCCCTTCACCAAATATGCGCTCCGGAGGAGTCGCATATGGGGAAAGGGATCGGGGGGAAAACAGGTGCCGGGGCCAGCGCAGCGCCCGGATACTGTGCGCTCCTCGGCAAAAAAAAAACGTTTTTAATCACACTACGCTTGCAAGTAACGCCCTTATTTTTCCGGGGAAAACCTCTTACAAAAAGGCGACCTCCAAAAAGGACCCCCGCAAAACGTCTTACTATGGGGGTTTCCTTACTATCGGGGAAACACGGTTTTAAACAAAAGAACTATCAAAAAGGCACATGGGAAATTTTTTGAAAAGCATTTCGGGCTATTTTGGATACATAAAAAATTTTTGGGGTTTTCCTTATTTCACATTTTTGCAGGTGGGAACCTACTCATTGATACCTCTTTTTAGGCCTTTTCAGACCCCCCAAAACCTTCGGGGGTGAAGTTTCCAGCTTAATTTTATATTGTAAATTTGCTGGGGAAAATTGTTGGCGCAAAGTAAATAAAAATTATTTTTATTATTTTTAATTATTAAGGTACATTTGCATTGATTTGGGAAACCTGGGGAAGGTGGGTGGGGCAAAAAAAACCAACAAGGGGGCAGCCCTCCCCCATAGGGACAATTAGAAAAAACAAATTTTTTTTTCACATAAAAAAAAACTTTTTGGGAGGGGTTAAAATTAAAATTTGGGGCCCCATTTTGCTTTTGAGGCCCCTGTTGATGGAAGGTGGGTTTTAAGCATTTTTGGGTAAAAAAAGTGAAAAAGGGTCCTGGCCGAAAAGGCATTAAATTCCCGCATTTTGGTTGTCAACCTCAGACCCAACTATCTCCTCAGGGTTTTGAAGGAGGTTCCCCCTTTCCCGGAATGGAAGAAAATCCGAAAAGATTTCCCCCCAGTTAGCACGCGACATCCCCAAAATCGGGGAAAGTTTGCTTTTTTTTTCCGACGGGAGCGATACCGTTCCTTTTCTGTTGACGGATCTGTGTAGTCCCCCTTACCTTATAAAAACCGCAGATTTCTATTTTCCCTCGGGGAGATAGTGGTTTGGAGGGCGCAAAAAAAGGGCTCTTGAGACCCCCTCACCCCCTTATTTAACCCTCTTGTTCCCTTTTTGTTTTTTCTTTTATTACTATTTGGTTCATGTTTGAAGCTGATTTTAATTTTTTTTTGTCTATGTGCCGGGGAATTTCCCTTTTTTCCCCACTTTTTCCGCTAAGAAACATAGATGATTAATTTTTGCCGTTTTTGAGGCCAAATTCCCTTGGGTTTCAGTAGGGGGACTTTATATTGTTGGGGGGTTACATATTAAGCAACGGGACTATGCCAAAATTTTGTTTTTCCCTATTGCCCCTTTTTTTGGGGTTTTCATTTGCCCGCTAATTTTACACTGCTTTATGTGCTATACATCTATCGACGAAGATATATTTGTTTGGCCTCGTTCACACGGCTTATTTCGCCGCTAATTTTCCCCAAGGATTGACATCCCTCAATCCGTCGGCAAATCATTTAGAAAACAAGGGCCCCAGCCTTTTTTTCTATTGATTTCAATTTGAAAAAACGGCTCGTCCTTTCACACGACGCGTAATTTTCCCTGGGGGATTTCCGCCCCGGGGGGTTGACACGCCAAAACCCCCCGGAAAAACAAAAGTGCATGTCAATTTTTTTCCGGACGGGTTCACCCCCTACAATGAAAGGAGATGGTGAATCCGTCGGGAAATCGTTACAAAAAACGTCCCACACCTTTTGGACAGTTATTTGCAACTGATTTTTTAAAATGATTTTAGAACCCTTTTTTCAATC
>JAODAL010028542.1:0-53159 GCA_025379985.1 Phyllomedusa bahiana
CCAGCCCCTTTTACCTCTTCTGCTGCTGTGGCTGCTGCCTGACCACACAGTGTCATTATTCCCTGTTGACCTCATGCTGCTGTGGGCTGCGCCGTGACCTCACATGTGTCATGTGCCACTGTCTGACCTCATGCTGTTTCTGTGGCTGCTGCCATGGCCTAGACTCTGTGTCATTGTGCCTCTCTGTGGCCTATTCCTGTTTTTGCCACATCCAGATTATCATTGTTCCACTCTCTGACCTCATGCTACTGTGGCTGCCTCCGTCACCTCCACACTCTGTCACTGATGTTGCCACCTGAGCCCTCAGCTTGTTTTTCTCCAGCTGTCGCTCGCATGACTTTATCAGGCTACATTCCCCCTTCAGTTTTTTGGTCAGTTTTGCCCTCTTAAGTGCCCAAGGAATTTTAGAGTGAAGCGATTCGAAGAGCGGCGGCAGTCATGTGCGTGTCATACTAAAACACAACATTGTATGAAGACCAAACCAAGCTCCCTCTGCATATTTAGCATGGCACAATGTTCTACAGCACCCTGCAGGCTCTGTGCAGCCTGGAAATAGCTGGTTTTTAACGTGATTCGTGCCGAAGTAATTCGGAACGAAGTTATTTATTGCCGAGAAATTCGGCGAAGTGACGAAACGAATGTCGGGAAATTCGCCCATCTCTAGTTATTATTATTATTAGTATGTATCTTTACCGCTTAAGCCGAACGTCTGAAAAGTAGTTAAGGAGCAGCACATTTATATTTGTTTTTGCCTCTTTGCGTTTCAACAGTCGTAACTTTTTATTTTTTTTCAGTGATGCAGTTGTAGGAGGCCTCGTTTTATTCGGGAATAGTTTAAGTTCACTTATAAATTGTTGCAGATTTTTTTTTTCAAGTTTTTTTCAAGTTTTTTGTTTCTTTAAAAATTTTTTTACACCATTCACATTTCACACTTAATAATTTGTTAGATAAATTCTAGAGGTTATTACGGTTTTGTGGATAACTAATATGTGTAGCATTTTTGTCTGTGTAATGTATGCACAATTATATTTTATTAAATATTTATTTTTAGTTTATTTTTTTATTTTTTTCTACACTTTATGTTTTTTTATTTTTTTTTTTTAAATCCCATGAAGGGATAACTGTGTTGCTTTTTTTTCCACTTAGTAATGTATTACCATATTCATATATGCTAATACATTATAATCTGTGTCACTTCATAGGCAGCGAGCAGGCCAATTAGTGTTTTTTGTTTTCATTGTTAACCCCTTAAGCCGAACGCCTGAAAAGTAGGTCATGAATAGATTTTTTTTTTCTAGTTTTTGCCTCCTTGTGTTTCAACTGTTGTAACTTCTTTATTTTTTCAATGATGCTGTTGGATGAGGCCTTGTTTTATCCGAGACGAGTTGTACTTTATGAGGGAATAGTTTAAGTTCAAGTATAAATAATTGCAGAAATTTAAAAATTTTTTTTTTTTTTAGATTTTTTGGGTTTTTTTACATTTTTTTTACACCATTCACATTTCACACTTAATAACTTGTAAGATTAATTCTACAGGTTATTACGGTCGTGTGGATACCTAATACGTGTAGGTTTTTTTTGTGTGTAATGTATGCACAATTATTTTTTATTAAATATTTATTTTCATTTTATTATTTTTTTTTATTTTTTTTTACACTTTTTATGTTTTTTACTTTTTTTCTTTAAATCCCATGAAGGGAGAACTGTGATACATTTTTTTTTTTTACATTTAGTAATGTATTAGTATATTCATATATACATATGCTAATACATTATAATCTGTGTCAGTCTAACACAGGCAGTGATCAGAGCAGCACACAGTCTGCCCTGATCACTGGTTTGTTACACAGACAGCCCTGGAGCTACTCTAGGTCCCCATGTCTGACTGTGCAGCCGTTCCCCGGGCTCTCTCGGGTCACAGGGTGTTCCAATCACTTGCTTCAGCGATCAAAGATAAATTTGAAACCAGCGAATCTTCTGTTTAAAAAATATCACCTTTATTCCATCCGTAAACACAGTACAGGGGATCAGACCTACGCGTTTCGGGCGTTTATATTTTTGCCCTTGTTCACGGTTCCAATCACTTGACAGAGCATGGAAGCCCTTTAATTGCGCTGTGGTAAAGATCCGCAGCAATCAAAGGGTTAAAACACCGGAAAGTGGAGGTTTCCCCCGCTCCTCAGTGCTCGCAGGAGCTGCGCTGGGATCAGGACGGTGTAGTACAGCCCCGTACATAGCGCTGCTGCGGCGCCGGGTGCCGCAAACACCGATGTCTGCAGCGATGCCAAAAGACGTCTCTGCAGACGAACGACCTGCACCAGCTGACGTCAAAAGACGGTGGGCGGTCATTAAAGAGTTAACAGTGCTCACCGTACAGTATAGGTGATAAGTTAGTTTTACTCTATAGGTTCATATGATTACGACACCAAATTTATATAGTTATTTTTTAAGATGAAGCGCTTTAAAAATAAAAGTGATTTATTTTGTAAAACAATATTTATAAATCGCTATCTTCTGATAGCCATCACTTTTTTATTTTTCTGTATGCAGAGAAGTGTAAGGGCTTTTTTGTGCAATGAACTTTGGAGTTTAAATGAGTTTTTTATTGCTTTTTATTCCATTTCATTTGCTGCTGGCTGAACAGCTGGGCATAGTGATGTCATACTTTGTTAGGCTTCTGCACTGTTAGGCAATGTTCGCACGGCTTATTGCCGACGTAATTGCAGGAACGGATTTCACCCCGCAATTACGCCGGCTGCCGTTCAGCAGGGCCGGGGCGGGGGGTCGGCAGCTCACTGGCCCCATAGACATTCATTATTCACGGCGCATACACGCCGTAAATAATGTGCATGTCACTTTCTCCCCCCTAGGCGTATTCACCGAGCGGGGAGAAGACACGGAATCCACAGGTCTCTATGAGAACTGTGGATTACCGTAATGACTGGGACGGATTCCAGCCGTACTGCAGCGCAAATACGGCGCGCAGTACGGCTGGAATCAGTCACAGAATACCGGCCACTTAGGGAACCCATCGAAGCTGCTATCGCGCTGCGGCCACTCCGATGGAGACAGAGGGAGCCTCCTCCCTCTGTCTTTCCTTTAGCTGCCGTGATCGCAATTGATCGCGGCAATTAAGGGATTAGTCGGGGTTAGTTTTCGGGGGTGTCACAGCTTTTCTCAGAGACTGCTACTTTACGTTCTATTTTGATTTGTGGGGATTGGTTTTTGAAGTCCATGTGGCCAATTCAGCTGCTATTTTTTTTAATGCATTGCTCAGTTCTGGATCCTTTGAATTCCAAGGTTAATTTAACCCGGTTTTTTTGTGTTGTATTCTTTAAAGAAACAGGTTTTTTCAATCCAAAAAATTTTAATTTTTTTGGCTGTTTTTTCTTTTGCGAAATTTTTACCAAGGGCTACTAAAGCGGTTTGTGTATTGTATCAGTAAAAAAAAGGGTTTTTTTTTTAAAACGCCAAAGAAAAAATTTTGCCTATACATAATTATACCCGAAGGTTAAATTTAAAAGCTTTTTTCTGCGTTGTGTCAGTAAAATCCCTTTCGTTTTAACACGCCCATAGTTTCTTTTTGGCAGCTCATTTCTTTTGCGAATTTGTCGAAGGTTAATTAAGCATTTTTTCTGCTGTTATCAGTAAAAGAAAGGGTTTTTTTAAACGCCAAAGAAGAAATTTTGCCTTGCATAATTATACCCGAAGGTTAAATTTAAGCGTTTTCTGTGTTTATCAGTAAAATACATGTTTTTTAAACATCCCAAAATAGTTTAATTTTTGCCATCATTTTTTTTGCCAATTTAGTCGGGGGTTTTAATTAACGTTTTTCTCTGTTTAGTCAGTAAAATACTGTCTTTTAAAACACCCAAAGAAGAAATTTTGCCTGTACAAATTTATACCCAAGCTTAATTAACCCTGTTTGGCTTTTATTTTTCGAAAATACACAGTGTTTTTAAACCCCATAAAAGAAAATTTTTTTCCTCCCCATTTGTGGACCGCAAATTTAACCCAAGGGTTACCCAAGTTGTTACGGGTTCATTTGGGAGTAAAAATACAGGGTGTGTATTTATATATCAGATACTTCTTAAACAGAGCGAAAATTTTTAAAAAAAAACAGTAACAGAAGGTGGCGGGCTTTCACTGAAAGTCGGGCACAAACTTTCCGGGAGGGCCAAGTCGCACACAGTAAGCGGGAGTCGCAGCAGGGTCATCGGTAGGCCAAACTGCCCCTGTCATCTAGGGGGCCGTGTTTTTGACCACAACCCAACTTCTTTTTTGGTTGACTAGGTCATTCATTTCCTCCCAATACATCTGACAACCAACCCAAACGGTGGGAACGTCAACACAACCCTTGGTTGGCATGGCCCGGGAGGGCAGGGGCCCCTCACCTGCCTCAACCCGCCTCTGTCCCTTCGTTCCCTCACCAAAGATCTACTATGTGGTCGGGGGCTCGGGCCCAATACAGCGGGGTGAACAATTTGAGGGGACACTAGATTTGGGAGGGAAGAAATGGGCCAATACCCCCTGCTCTTTCAGTGGGCGGCAAGTATAAGGGGGAGTGCCATGGGAGGTCATTTGTGGGGGGTCACCTCGCTACCAAGCCCGTTGAGGAGGACAGATAAAGATCAAACAATATCGATGAGATGTACCGACCCATTTGGGGCCGGTTGAAGAAAGGGTTTTCATCATGTCAGGAAAGGGCGTAGCTTCATCAGGCGCGGCGCAGCCGAAAGTGGGTATGTGGCCTGATCAGCGGTACCGCAGTGCGGGGTAGGACCAAGCGGGCCCAGGGGTAAAAAACCCCCTTCGCAGGCCCAAGAAAGTAGCGGAAAGGGGGCTCAGCGAGGCAGGGGGGGTTTTTCCCTCTGGAGATTGGCAGAAAAATCAACCCGCGATGGCATTCTTTGCAAAGACCCCGAGGAGCCGAAAGGGTTATGTAGAGTTTTTGGGGCAAAAGGAAAAGGGGGCCCGGGGGCAAAGTTGGCACCAGGGCCCCTGGTCCACACAGTGTCACCATCCAGGGGCCCTGGGAAAAAACGTGGTAGATGGGGTGGTCCATCCTGCGCCGCAGCAGCAGCAGAGCCCCCAAATGGCACTCATCCCATTGCAGCAGTCAAGGCTCCCCACCTCTCAAAGGGAGCTGTTTCTTTTTGCCAATCTCTCGGTCCGGCCCTCTCCTTGCTACTCAGGGGCCCCCAGCAGTGTTCAACGAGGCGATTGCAAAGAACAAAGTGTCGTAAAAACCCACCCTAAGGTGCAGAACTGCCCGTTTTTTCCTGTTCAAGTTGTTGACTGCAGGTTCCTCCCTTTAAAATGGGGGCCCCTTGCCCCGTTCGAAAATTTTTGGCCGTGCCGAGCCGGGGGGAGAGTTCCGGGCCGTAATTTCTTTTCCAAAAAATATGTAAAAACAAAGGGGGGCCACCCGAGCTATGGTTTTTTCCCAAGGGTCACGTCAGCGGGGATGTCTGGAGCTGTAACTGGGTCAGGGCCATACTTCCCCTTTGGGCCCCACGGGGTGAATGTGCCCCGCCCAGCCACACCAACAACTTGGACGGGCGCCGCTTTCCCTCCACTTGTAAACGCTGCCCTGTGCCAAGCCCGCCCCCCTCGACCCACCCCTAGCCCCCCACAAGGCGCTCCATATACCACATGGGGGGACAGCGGTGTCACGAGTTCTACCCTGGCACCCTCGCAAAAAAGTCACACAGGGGGGACTGCCCCGCATCATGCAGCAAAAATCGATGTGTGGCTTTCTCCGCCCCAATCAAATGGGAACCATGGTGATGGCAAGGGAAAGGGAACTGGTGTCCGTGTGCCCTAGGAGGGAGGGTTCCATGCCCATGCGGGCGCACGTTTCATCGGTTGTAAAAAGGGTTTCCCTGAAGTTTCCACCAACTCAACATTCTGAAAATGCCAGGAAATGTGCATGCACTTCCCTTTCCCAAACCCGGGCACACCCTCCTCGAGTTACAGGGGCAGAACGGCCCCTTCCCCCAAACACACGCTGATATGCGATGTTTCCCCCTTGGGAACCCCTGACATTTTGGGAAACACGAAAACAAAAAGGCCTTTAACGATTTTTTGTATCCAGGCAGACGAAGTACTCCCTTGAAAATTGATGTCACCAGTGGCAGCTTCGTAAACCCCTGCCGTTTTTTGAACCCATTTGAGGGGGCATTTTTTTGCAGTGCCGGGACTACGTATGAATAACGCATTCCCGCTTATGTCCTGCAAAGATGCGAAAAATCTGTTGAGCGGGGGAGGGAGGGGGGCAAACAATCTCGCGCCACATGAGTCTGAGGGGGATAAATTGGAGGAAGGAGGAGGACATTGGGGAGACAAGCATTGTCTGGTGAAATTGGTTTTTTCTCCCTAGTGTCAGAGTGGGGGGAAGGGGACAGCTGGAGACCAAAAGGAAGCCTTTTTCCAGTGCGAGGGGGAAACAAACTCAAATACTATAGAGAAATCCCCCTGCAGTTACCCCTGCCTATTGCTCTCATCCATCCCCTTTACAGGTCGACCGGGGGGTTCCTCAGTGTCCGTCCACGCCCGGGGTGCGTGGGAAAGGGGTTGGGGGGGGGGGGGGGGGGAGGGTAGGACAGAACCAGTCCATGCAGCAACCCAATCTGGAGTCCTGAGAGTAGCTTCCCTTTACCCGCCTAGGGGGGGGGGTGCCCTTTACAGCACAACCCGGAGAAACCCTGAAACAAAAGGGTGGCCCCACTTGGGCACACTCTCCCCCCATTAAAAGTCCCCCGGGCTATGGGGAGCCAAACTGGATGTGGGCCGCAACTTCCGATTTGCAGGGGAAACTGTCTGTGGTCAGTAGTGTGGATAAGCGGGCGTTCAGGTGGGGGGGGCCCGTTACCCAAAAGAACCCCCTTTTCCCCGGGAAATGTGGGAAAGATACTTTGTCAAGATAATAGGCGTGGCGGCCCGGATTTTTCCACAACCAATCCTTAGGGGTCAGACACTCACCATGATGCCTCCCCAAAATTGGGGTTTCAAACTACCCCGCCTCACCATATTTCGATGCCCTACCCCCGAGCCACACATCTGCCCAAATTTTTTCCTCTGCCTCCCTATCTTTACCCGGGGCTGGATTGCCCCCAACCCACACTCTTATTTTCCCCTTCTGCCCCAGTTCAATGATGCTCTCCTTACATCCACGTGTCCCTTTTTGCCCCTTGCCCATGCTGCTGCTGGTTGTTGTGCGCGGTACCCCCCACACCCCGTCTTGGCCACTCTCTGACCTCTCTGCGCGATGCGCAAACCCGGGCCTTTACACTGTTCATTGTGCCACTCCGACCCCATGCTGTTGTCCTGCTGTCCCCCCCCACTTCCCCGCATTGTGCCACCTGGGGGCCACTCCCGTTTTTGCCACCTCCAAAATTTTTGTCCCCGTCTGACCCCTGTGCTATTGGCTGCGCCCTGACCCAAACTCCGTCATTTTTCCACTCTTTGGCCCACCCTTTTTTGCCACCTCCAGAATTCATTTTGCCACTGTCGACCTCATCTTGCTGTTTTCTCCTGCCATGACCCCCACACTCTTCATTGTCACTCTGGCCCACTACTATTTTGCCACCCCCAGTTGCATTGTGCCACGTCTACCTCTGCTGTTGTCCGCCGTCCCTCCCTCCTGTCATTGTGCCCCCCTTTGGCCTACTTTTGTTTTGCCACCTCCAGAAGTCTTGTGCCCCTGTCTGACCTCACCTTTTCGTGGCTCTGCCGTGACCTACACACTTTTCATTGTGCCCTTTTGGTCTGAGTTGCGCCACCTCCAAATTTGTCATTGTGCCACTAGTGGCCTCTCTGTTGGTTCCACCTCCACACCTGTCATTTTGCCCCTGTTTACCTCTGCGCTGCTGCTGTTTATGAGTCATCTCCACACTGTGTCTTGGCCACTTTTTGGGTCCCGATGTTGCTGCCACCTCCAGAATTTTTTCATTTTGCCACTCTGTGGTACCTGCTGGGCCCCAAAGGACCCCGGCTCACTGGAAACCCTGTGGGTTTCCCTTTTGCTGTTTCCACCCCCCCCTTCTATGACATTCCCATGTTTTGTTTTCCCCCTTTTTTTCACCCGTCGAAGGAATGGGAAGGATCAGGATTTTCTAGCCAAAAGCAGGGGGGAAAAGAACACAGAAGAATGCAAAATCCCCTTTACTGGGATCTCTGTTTTTTATAAACCCCTTTTTTTTGGCCTTACAAAACGATGGGGTATTGCCAATTGAAATGGACACTGATGGATGGGAAGGGCAAAATGATCGAGCAACAATGAAAATTATGCCGAACCCCCCTCCCCTCATTCGGGGTTTACATGTATCAACGTTTAAAAAGAACAGGGTTTTGTCATATTTTTTGATGGTTTTAAAACTCTGGCCCCGGGGTGACCCCGCTGGAGTCCCCCTTTTGTCTGTATCGTGGTTTGGGTCCGTACCCATACGTTTTCTTTGATGCTTGGTAGGGTCTTAAACCCTCAGCTTGTTTTTTCCAGTGGCGCTGCCACTTTATCAGGCGCATTCCCCCTTCGGTTTTTTGGGCGTTTTGCCCCCCCTAAGTGCCCCGGAATTTTTAGTGAAGCGATTCTAAAGCGGCGGGAGAAAGTGGGGGTCATACAAAAAACGCATTGTAGAAGAAAAACCCTCCCCCTGATATTTAAGCATGGCACAAGTTTACAGCACCCACATCTGTGTAGCCCGGAAAAAACTGTTTTTTAACGGATTTTTTCCCGAAGTAATTCGACCCAAAAAAAATTTTTTTTGGGGAAAATGCGGCGAAGTCGGCGAACCGTTTTTTGAAATTCGCCCCTCTCAAAATTTTTCCCCTTTCTTCTTTGTGGTGAGACATTTACCAATAAAGATCTTCCACTTTCTAAACAGTTTTTGTGCTTATGTTTTTCTGAACCTTTCAGTTTTAAATGCTTATATAAAAGAATTTTAATCTTGGGTTAAGTCTCTATTTGTCTGGACTTGGTTTTTTTTAAGTAGCTAAAGGCAGTTTGTGCAATTAGAGAAAACAAAACATATCTGGATTTTTTTTTATACTTTTTGGGAAACTGTGTACAAGACGCATTCCATACTATGGAGATTTTTTTTATACGGGGTTTTCTGCCCCAATGGGGGGCATGTTCCTTTAGATATCCTGTGGTAAACAAATTCTCCCACCAGAAAAACCCAAAGAGGTTTATAATTTGGAAATTTTTATTTGGGTTGTTTTCAGTTCATTAAGTTTTATTTTTGTAGTTTTTAATCACATCAAATTATTTTTGATTTTAAACAGAACAGTGACTAAGTGCTTTTCGACCAGGAGCCAGGGGTTTAAAAGACCCTTCCAACTCTACAAAGATTTGTAATTTTTTTGTGCTTATTGGTGTATTCCCCACATTTAAAAAACAATTACACATAAAAGGGGTTTTTAAAAGAATCAAATATACATGAGATGGGGAATTTCGATTTGGGAGCTCCTTGGCACAAAATGTTTTTGAATTAGACAAATTTAGTTATTGCCCCTAAATAAAAAAGAAGGGGGTCTAGGAAATAGTAACCTTATGTTCATAATAATTAAAAATTAATACCCGTGTAGCACTAAGCATTACTCTCAAAAAAAAGCAATTAATTAACAGCCCGAAAAAAAAAAGCTTGTCTTTTAATGGGGTCAACCTGTGTGAAATGTTGAAGCTAACAACTTTTAACATTGTGACATTTTTCCAGGGAGATCATAAATGAAGTAATCAAAACTTTTTTTAGAAAAAATGGGAAATTCAGAGATGTCCCCTTTAAAATTATTTTAGTCAGAGATTTGGGATAGTTCAATTCAAAAGGTAGTTTTTACGGAAGGGCACGTATTTCAAAAGCGAAACACCCAAAGGGTGGTTGTCTGTAAGATTTTCATTATGAATGCAAAAAACGAAAGTAAAACTTGGACTACAAAGGTATATGAACAGAACAAGAGCATTATACCAGCAAATAGATTGCCAAGCTCGCCCAGAGAAATGGACTTTTTAGATTATAATGTTTTCTGAATGCTTCACTGAGATATTAGGTTTTTCTTGATCCATATATCATTATGTTTGTGTTTGTAATTTACTCCCCTTGTAAATCACGCGAAAAATCTCAGAAAGAAAATATTATTTGTGGGGCTATAATAAAATGATTCATTTTCAAGATTAGAAATGTTAAAACACCTATAAGGCAGAAAATGTAATCTGAATGTGTAAACTTTGAGGGGTTTCCAAAAAAAAAAAAAAAAAAAATAAAAAACCCAAAAAAAGTTTAAATTTTTTATAAATTTTTGAACCTTGGGCTCTATAGTTTATGAGGGGATAAAAGCAAGGCAAAAAGACTTCACAATCTGCTTATTATTATGTGTTATTTATGTGTCAACTAAAATGCTATTTTTTTTTTTATTCCAACACATCTAACAATATCCGTCAGAACATATGACCATCATCTTAATATACTGTATGTCATGTAATGCCACATTTTCCCTATAGGGGTTGGACTTGTTGGACTCTCTTCTTCTGGTGCGACATATGGCCCTATAAACCATGGGTCTTTAGAGGAGATCATTTTATGTGATGCTTCAGGGGTGAGGGCATAAGACTCCCAGCTCCAGTGCTTCTCTTACTTCACTGCCCCTTTTCCCCAAACCCGTTCCCCCAAGGGGCCCCCAACAATCATGTTTTCCCGGGTTTTCCCTTTGCATTGCACAGGTATTTTAATTTTGCTGCAAAGGTGATTTTTTTATTTCATGCATTTTGTGGATTCCTGAAAACATGACCTTTGGGGGCCCCTTTGGGGCTGGGGGGGGGAACTTATAGAATACTTATTTGGGAAAATGTAACAAAATCAAACATGCTGCCTAAGGGGGGAAGTATGAAACCGTCAGGCCAAAACTTTTTTTTGTTGCCATATCAACCAATAGACCCCCTTTCATTTTTTTAAAACCTTTTAAAATTTAAATGGAGTTCTGATTGGTTTTATGGGGAAAAAAGAAAGTTTTTTTGACTAACAGTTTTCATAATAGGCCCCCAAGACTTTTTTGGAAAATTTTTTGGGGATAGATACCCCATCCGAAGTTTTTCTTACACATATTTTATCTAAAAGGGCAATTGCTGGGAAGACTACCTAGGGAAAGAGTACAGTATTTTAGCCCGGGTTTAGTTCTGCTATACATTTGTATTATTTAAAAAAACAATTAAAAGTAAATTTTTTTATTCGCCCCGGAATAAATTTTGATAAACGATACAAGTTTTTTCTTTTTTCGGCCTATGTAAATATTTTGAATGGCAGCATAAGTGTCATTTTTTTAGTGCAAGGAAAAAAAGAGCTTTTAAAGGGTTGGGGTTGTATTATATCGAGTTAACGTTTGAAAACCCCCCCAAAACTCAAACGGCCCAAAAACCCACCCCTTTTTACAATTAAAACCCAAAGAGCCCAATGTGTTTTACGTTTTTTTTGACAAAGTTGAAAACGGCAAGGTTTTTTTTTGTGATCGAATTTCCAGATCATGCGATAATTAAGGTTAAATCCTGAGTAAAAAAAAAAATTCAACATCATCTATTAAGATCGCGCCTTTTTCGGCGCTCCTTAATTTGGCGGCCAGCAAATCAATTATAGAATAGAGCAGTGAGATGTTGTGCGACGTCATGACTGGGATGTGTGCATGGTTTGCGATTGGCTGGAAAAAATCAAAAACAAAACCACTTTTTACATAGGAACAGGTTTCCTTATTCAGCCTCAGTGTCTCTCAGCTCTCAATAGGGAAAGGACTGCGCTCTGCCTTGGCCACACAGCTCGCGAAATTATTCTATTTCTGCACAGAGAAACCTCTGCTATTAGCAGTGTTCTTCAATTTAGTTATATTAGAGATTTGAAGTATTTTATGTAGTTAGCTTAGAGAATTTTAAACAGCAATCTACCGGGTAAAGTTCACGGCGGAGGGAGCGGGGGGGGCCCCCGCGGGCGAACACAGACAAGCTCATCTATAAAGAACATTGGATAAAGTACACCAAGACTTAGTGTAAGATATATGAGTGGAATATCGTTATTATAAACAGCGGTTGCTATGAAGTATTTCCTGATATAGGCGAGTCAGAAACTTCATATTGGATAAACATCATTTCTATAACAGCAGTCTGCTTTGTTTAAGCTGCAAAACACCACATTTATATCAGTATACAATTCAGATAGGTGTCAATTTACCCATTAACACCTGTGACTGTTAAATTTCAACCTTCTCTTAAATTACAAACCAGCTATCTTTTAGTCACAATCAGCACAGGTTGTTTTTGCCAAAAATACGTGTAACGTAGAAAACATAACATTTAAGTGTTTATTTGACTTTTGCGCACCCATACTGTTCATTGACGCAGCATCAAACGTAAATCTTAAAGACAGCAATTCTATATTCACCACAGATAATCGAAAGGTGCAAAAAATACAGTTTTTTATATCAAAACATAACAGGTACGTGTTTTTTGACTTTTTGCGCACCTGTACTGATGTTCATTACCAGCAATCTACGAAAAATCTTAAAACAGCAATCTATATTCACACTGGTGAATGAAAGGTGCAAAAAATACCGTTTATTATATCAAAAACAGTAACAGTTACGTGTTTTTTGACTTTGCGCACCCATTCAGTTCAATGAACAGCATCTACGTAAATCTTAAATACTCAAGGTCGTGTGGGGGGGGGGGGATTCACACAGTATATTGAAAGGTGCAAAAAATACGTGTATTATACGAAAACATAACAGATAACGTGTTTTTTGACTTGTTGCGCACCCAGCTACCTGATCATAGACTCAGCATCTACAAATCTTAAACAGCATTCAATAATCACCACAGGTGAATTGAAGGTGCAAAAAATTACAGTTTTTATTATATCAAAACATAACATTACGTGTTTTGACTTTTGCGTCAACCCAGTACTGTTCCATTGACGCAGCATCTACATAAATCTTAAAACAGCAATTCTATATTCACCCACAGTAATTGAAAGTGCAAAAAATACCGTGTATGATACGAAACGATAACAGAACGTGTTTTTTGTAGCGAGTTTTGCGCACCCAGTACTGTTCATTGACACAGCATCTACTAAATCTAAAACAGCAATTCTATATTCACCACAGAGTGAAATTGAAAGGTGCATAAAATAGCCGTTTATTATACAAAACATAACAATACGTGTTTTTGACTTTTGCGCACCCAGTACAGTTCATTGACGCAGCATCTACGTAAATCTTAAACAGTCAATTCGATATTCACCACAGGTAATTGAAAGGTGCAAAAAAATACAGTTTATATATCAAAACAAAACAGTTACGAGTTTTTTTACTATGCGCCCCCAGTACTGTTCCAATCATGACGCAGCATCAACGAAATCTTAAAACAGCAATTCTATATTCACCACATGTGTAATAGAAAGGTGCAAAACATACAGATTTATTATATCAACAACATAACAGTTTACGTGTTTTTTTGACTTGCGCACCCAGTACTGTTCATTGACCAGCATCTCGTAAATCTTAAACACAGCAAAATTCTATATTCACCACAGGTGAATTGAAAGTCAAAAAAATACAGTTTATTATATACAAAACATAACATCTACCGTGTTTTTTTGACTTTTGCGCACCCAGTACTGTTCATTGGCAGCAATCTACGTAAATCCTTAAACAGCAATTCTATATTCACCACAGTGAATTGAAAGGGTCATAAAATACAGTTTATTATATCAAAAACATAACATTTGACTTGTTTTTTTTGCTTTTGCGCACCCATACTGTTCATTGACGCAGCATCTACGAAAATCTTGAAAACAGCAATTCTATATTCCCACAGGTGAATTGAAAGGTGCAAAAAATACCGTTTATTATATCAAAACATAACAGTTACGTGTTTTTTTAGACTTTTTTTGCGCACCCAGTACTGTTCGATTTGTCCAGCATCTACGTAAATCTTAAACAGCAATTCTATAATCACCATGGTGAATTGAAAGGTGCAAAAAATACCTGTAATATAGAAAACATAACAATACGTGTGGTTTTTTGACTTTTGCGCACCCAGTACTTAGTTCATATGAACCAGCATCTGCGTAAATCTTACAACAGCAATTCTATATTCACCACATGTGAAATTGAAAGGTGCAAAAAATACAGTTTTAATATATCAAAACATAACAATACGTGTTTTTTTGACTTTTGCGCACCCAGTCCTGTTCATTGACGTCAGCATCTACGTAAAACAAAAAACAGCAATTCTATATTCACCACAAGGTGAATTGAAGTGCAAAAAATACAGTTTATTATATCAAAAACATCACATTACGTGTTTTTTGACTTTTGGCTGCACACCAGTACTGTCATTGACCCAGCATCCAACTTAAATCTTAAAACAGCAATTTCTGATATTCACCACAGGTGAATTGAAAGGTGCAAAAAATACGTTTATTATATCAAACTTAACATTTACGTGTGTTTGACTTTTGGCGCACTCAGTACTGTTCATTGACCAGCATCACGTAAATCTTAAAACCACAATTCTATATTCACCAAGGTGAATTGAAGGTGCAACTATAAATACCGTTTATTATACGAAAGACATAACAGATACGTGTTTTTTGAACTTATGTCGCACCCAGAACTGTTCATCTGACGCAGCATCGTACGTAAATCTCAAAACAAGCAATTCTATATTTCACAGAGGTGAATTTAAAAGGTGCAAAAAATACCGTGTATTTTTTTAAATACGAAAACATACAGATAACGTTGTTTTTTGACGTTTTCGCACCCAGTACTGTTCATTGACTCAGCATCAACGTAAATCTTAAAACAGCAATTCTATAAATTCACCACAGATATTGAAAGTGCAAAAATACATTTATTATATCAAACATAACAGTTACGTGTTTTTTGACTTTTGCCGCAGCCCAGTACTGTATCATGACGCAGCATCTACTGTAATCTAAAACAGCAATTCTATATTCACCACAGGTGTATTGAAAGTCAAAAAATACAGTTTATTATATCAAAACATAACATTTTACGTGTTTTTTTTATGACTTTTATTGCCGCCGCCAGTACTGTTCATTGACGCAGCAATCTACTAAATCTTAAAACAGCAATTCACTTATTCACCACAGGTGAATTGAAAGGTGCAAAAAATACTCGGTGATTATACAAAACATAAGCCAGATACTGTTTTTTGACTTTTGCGCACCCATACTGTTCATTACGCAGCATCTACGAAATCTAAAACAGCAATTCTATATCACCACAGTTGAATTGAAAGTGCAAAAAATACCATATATTATATCAAAACATAACAGATACTGTTTTTTGGGACTATGCCCAGTCCAAGATTGTTTTGATAGACACCTTGCAGATTTTTTAAATTTGAATCCAGCAATTTTGTTTTTGATTAGAGGATTGAGAATAGCTGTGATTTGCCGTCTTTTAATAAGAGACTTTCCAAACTATTCCATACCTTCTCAATTTTTATATTTCTGGACATGGAGCAAATGCATGTGAAGCTAGCATAAGAGGTGGGGTAGTCACATGGAGGGTAGAGTACGAGAGAAGGTGCTCCTTCATGCTGGCGACAACACGCATGCCACGGATCTCAGTTGCAGACCAGTCAGGCCTGACATCGCTGGTCAGGGCCCTTGAATCTAAAGTAACCGAACATCGTCAGCAATCTATCCTTCAGTGGTTAATGCAACTGCATCTAGCAGTCTTAACCTCCATCGTCCTCCCAGCACGCCAAAATGTCGTCATCCAGCATCATCAGCACCGTCCAACACTGAAGCAGCCCAAATGTCCAACACTTACCCACCACTGTGGATAATCCATTGTCTAAGACCTCTTTGATACAAAATGTCGGGTTGGGGTCAGAAGGCATGTTAAAAAGATCAAGAGGATGATTTAGTCTGCTCTGACGGCCCAGTTACTGCGCCACCAAGGAGTTGTAAGGAAGACCGTCCAATCGCAAAAATCCGGCGGTCGGCAACCGCCTTGCAGTGCCCCTTGCTTGTAAGCCCGCAGCTTCTGGATGCAGAAAGTCAGGACGACCAAGTCACCTGTGTTGATGATTGATGATGATGACGACATTGCGATCCATCCTGGTCTTTTCCGCAGAAATTTGCTTGCAGCGCTTCATCAGGTGACGAGTGAGAAGACGATGGTAGTGTCCAATACCGGTCCCGCCACAAAAGGGAGAGGGAGGTCGCAGAAACCGCTGAAATAGTTCCGCCAGCCACGGTCACGCAAACCCCGCTCCTCCTTTACGCCGACAAAAAGTCCAGGACCTCTCAAGCCTGCCTTCTTTGACAAGCCTCTGATCACCCGCGATTCATATGCCGCCTTGCCGTAAACTCATAGTAGAGGCCAAGAACCTAAGTGGTTAACCACCACAACATGTCTAGCACATGCAGCGAATGCATAGTAGAAATGGAGGGAACACTTGGCCAAAAAAGGCCAGACCGACGCCGGCCTCAACCACTGTCACCCCCTCTGTCCTCCGCCTCCCCTCCTCCGCCAACACCAAGCGTTCTCCGCTGCCCCCATGTCTCCAGAGTCATGATCAGGGATCAGCCTCCGCTTCAGCTCCACTGTCCGCCCGAGTACCACCAGCACCAACCAGAGACCCATCCTACCCCTTCTCCATGCCGCCAGTTTGAAGACCTGCACGCCGACAGCGCCAGTCTAGCACAGCCTTCTGTCTTCCAGTTTGGGAACAGAAGAAAACACTTAACCCAAACCATCCCAAACCAAAAGCCCCCTGAATGTCGGCATTGCCAGGCATTTGGGCCTTGAAATGTTGCCTTCCGTCTGGTGGGACACAGATGGGTTCCGCCACGTCATGGCCTCGCCTGCCCCCAATACCAGATTCCGAGCAGTGCATTATCTTGCCGAAAAGCCGTCCCTGCCCTGGCCAGCCACGTGTCATCTAAAATTTTCAAGCGCTTGTCTGCATCTGTGCCGGAAAAGTACATCTTCACCAACGACACATGGACTAAGTAAGCACGCCAAGGCCGCGATATCTCAGGACAGCTCACTGGTGAGCTGGGAGGATGTCTCTGGGTGACGGTGGCGCTCAGCTCGGCGCACGCTCTTTCAAAACGCAGGGATGTCAGGGCTCTTTCTCCCCAAGGGTCCTCTGGTGGCATACACTGCCCAGAGACCCAGGCCGTGTTAAATTAATCTGCCTTGGAGACGTCCCACACACAGGTCAGGAGATGTGGACGGCTTCTAAGCAACGAGACCGAACGCTGGCTGGTGACAAGAAACTTGTCCAGCAGGTGGTGTGCGATAACGGCGAAATCTGCTGGCCGCCCTTAAGATCGGTAGGCTGGTACACATCCCTTGCCTGGCACATGTCATTGAACCTTGTCGTCCAAAATTTCTAGAGCTACCCGGGTCTAGAACTGCCTAGCTGAAGATGCTCGAGGTCTGAGTTTCGCACTTCCGCCATTCGCACCCAGCTTCATCCCGCCTGGCATCGTTGCAGCGCTCAGCCTGCCTCCCCGTCAACCGTGCTCATTGTTGACGTGGCAACACGCTGGAATTCCACCCTCCACATCCAACAGCGATTGTGGCAGCACCGCAATCCATTACGCAGTACGAAGGACACATGGGCCTGACAAGCAGCGTTACGGACCTCGGGTGGTTGAACCACCGAGATGGAGGCAGGTGAAAGAGCTCTGCACCATCCTTGCCAGTTTTGAAGAAGCCCCACCAAAATGGTCAGTTGCGGACAATGCCCCTTGTCAGCATAGCATTGTGGTGAGATCTTAGTTCTGGAACGATCGTTGGACACTCTGGAAACAACAGTCCCGCGCAGCGACGAGAAGGAGAGCGGACACAGATGCGGACACGGGAGCTTCTCTCCGTCAAATCCACAAGCCGACAGTTTCACAATTTCATCGGTCTTCATTAGGCAGTGGTTCGGGGTCCAGAGCTATGCAAGGTGGCGCATCAGCTCTCAAGGGGCATCATCTCAGGCAAGCCAGGCGGTGTTGAAGCTTTGCTGAGGCAGCGGAGGAGGAGGAGGGGAGGTATTCCTAGAACCGATGTTACCGCGTCCCTGCCTTTGAAAAGGTGGGCGCGACTTTGAGGCGAGAGGAAGATGGAAAAATCATTTGCTAGTGCCCCTCACCCAGATGTTTGGAAATCAAGGCTCCATCTCTCACATGATGGCTTGGATGCTCCATTTTCCTACCAACATGATCCTCGCATTAAGGCCATTCAAAATGACAACAGTTACTGGGTGGCCACCCTCCTGATCCCGTACAAAACAAAAATCAGCACTTTCCTTCACCCACCCAAATAGAGATAAAATGCGGAAATGGAGACTTTGCTGATTGAACAACGGGAGACATCTGTTGCGTCTGCTTCACGTTCCCAAAATTTCACGGTGAACAACATCAGCGACGTGACGCAGTAGAGTGCCAATTAGGCGTAGCTGCAGCATCAGGCAAGGGTGGCAGAATCCAATGGGTGACCTCTGGCAAATCTTTGTTAGCCACCTCACCAACGCAAGCAATGCAGGGCAACACATCCCAACACAAATTCAGCTGTTTAAGATCATGGTGCACGACTATCTGTGCGACTGCTACACCGATTGTTATTGCATGTGTTCCGACCCAATAACTCTGGGTATACCAAAAAGTGACGAATGCCCGAGCTGGCTCGTCACGCCATGAGGTGTTGTCCTGCCCAGCAGCCCGCGTCATATCTGCGCGACCTTCAGCCAGCTGGAGGAGTCATTACAGACAAACGCATCCGGCTTTCCACAGATAATTTGATCGTTTAGACCTTTCATCAAGATGATCAGGCATGGATCTCTGATGATGTTGGCCCCAATTGCCGAGGTCCACCGATTAGATTGCCGGTGTACTTCACATTCCTTTTCAACAGAAAAATGGTCCTCTTTGAAACTTTTTTTTTAAAATGATCATTTCTTACTGCAATTTTTATTCTCTTTTTCCCAACAGTTTCATTTTGATGGATTTGCTGTTGAGGAGACTGTAAAAGACAGCAAGGTTTCCATGACAACACCGTAATCCATTTATACCTCACTTTTATCTTAAGAAGTTTTTCGCATTGTCAATGGATTTGAGGTCATGTTGCATTGAGATACAGCAATAATCAAGGACCTTTGTAAAAGAAATGTGACTTCAAAGTGGCATTATACTCGCGCTCACAACTTTTAATATGTCTGAGAAGTCAAATTTAGAAATTGTTTTGGGTCAGTGTTTGCTGTGAGATAACAGCTAAATTATGGTCCTTTTGGAATAGAAATGTGCCTTCTAAGTGCATTTCACCCTCACAATTTTTAAGCATGGCTGAGAAGTCATTTTTATAATTTTTGGGTCATGCTGCTTTGAAATGCAGCAATACTAGCAGATCCTATTATAAAAAAATGTTGTTTTCTAACAGACATTTGTTCTTTCACAATTGACCAAATGGCTCAAGGTCAGCTTTGAATTTTTGGGGGCATTTTGCTGTTACATCAGCTATTCTAACAGGTCCTATTCTACAAATGTGTTTCTAACAGACAGTTTGTTCTTCACATTGACCAAAGTGGCTCAAGGGTCATGCATTTGAATTTTTGGGGCATTTTGCTGTGACATGCAGCTATACTAACAGTTCTATTCTAAATATGTTGTTTCTAACAACAATTTGTTCTTCCAATTGAACCAAAGTGGCTCTAAGGGTCATGCTTGAGATTTTTGGGCATTTTGCTGTGACATGCAGCTATACTACAGGTCCTATTCTAAAAATGTGTTGTTTTCTAACAACATTTGTTCTTCACAATTGACCAAAAAGTGCTCAAGGGTCATGCTTTGAATTTTTGGGGGCAATTTGCTGTGACATGCACTATACTACAGGTCCTATTCTAAAAGGTTGTTTCGAACATACATTTTTCTTCACAATTGACCAAATGTGGGCTCAAGTCATGCTTTGAATTTTTGGGGGCATTTTGCTGTGACCATGGCAGCTATACTACGAGGTCCAATCTAAAAAATGTAGTGTTTTCTAATCAGACATTTGTTCTGCACAATTGTCAAGATGGCTCAAGGTGATGGCTGTCAGAAACATGAATAGGTAGAGACACTGTAATGGACACAAATTGCAAAATGACTTGTTTTTGCAAGATCTTTTAACATAGCTATCCAATCTCCTGTATTGAGACAACCCATTTATGACAATGAAAAAAAGAGAAACAAAGACATGGTGGGATTCCATCCTATTTTAAAAATGTGTTTTTCTAGAATTAAGAGTACTAAAAAACTTGCCAGTACAAATAGCTTTAAAAAAATTCCTCGGAATTGTACAAGAGGTACAGGAAAACTTGACCAATGTAGGTTATTCAGAGAACAAGGAGTGAGGAGCAACAGACAGAGACAAAGTACAGAGACCATTTCCTCAGCACGTTAGAGTAAAATGAGAAAAAGAATGCCAAGATAAAGGGCACCTGTGTGTAAACAGGAGCTTCAACCACAGTATTTCCAAGTGAAGCATCATTGGTCCCACACTCATACGGAGGGGCAAGCGCTACCCAGGTATTTACTGTGGACAGAGGAAGGCTGGAGTTTCACACTTCTCGCTTCCGCACTCTGCTTCACACGACAGTTTTCGTTCTGCGTCATCAGGCATTTAACCCTGCGTGTTAATAGATGACGGACGCCAGCCTGGGCTTTCACGCACCCACAGTAACTCCGGCCCTGGGTCATGCTGTGTCCCTAGGACAGTATAGTCAATGTCCAGTTCAACTAGAAATGGGTGGTTGAATAGACTCCTTTTTGCCGGCACTTTTTAAAGTGGGGGTCATCAGGTTTGGGCTCATCTGTGGCCCAGGACAGGTATAGTCCAATGTCCAGTTCACTAAAATGGTGTTGAGAAGACTCCTTTTTCCGCACTTTTTTAATGTGGGGGTCATGCAGGATTTGGGGTTCTCATGCTGTGCCACGGACAGGTTATAGTCAATGTTCCAGTGAAACTAAAATGGTGTTTTGAAAGACTCCTTTTTCCGGCACTTTTAAATGTGGGGGTCATGCAATGGTTTGGGGCTCATGCTGCGTTCCAGACAGGGATATTCAATGTCCAGTTCAAGTAAGAATGATGGTTTCAAATCGATACTGCCTTCTGGCACTTTTTAATTTTGGGTGATGCAGGTTTAAGGTCAGGCTGTGGTACAATACAGGGATACGTAAATGGTCTGTGACTTTTTTTCCGTGACTTTTAAACCTAAGTGTGTGCCTAAGATGAGACGTTATCCTTTGACTGTTGTGGATGTTAATTTCACTTCTCCAGCCTGTTTGGGTGTAATAATGATAGGTGGTTGGTGCTCTCCCATAGACTTAATGGTAATTCGCTCATAATCGATGCTCACATCAAAAACCATATCGATATCGGCCGACTATCGACTATCGATCGATCTCGATAGCCAACGCAATCGCTCAACACTAATGCCTAACAGACTTCACTAATGGCAAAGGTTCTGTCAGGTTTCCACCGTGGTGTTTATTCTTTTGACTGGAACATAGAGCATTGCGCTGTGCTATTTTTAAAGTAATTCCCAATGGAAAATACAGTATTCCCAATGGAATATACAGTATACTACATATATGTGTGCTATGAATGTGTGCAAGATTTTTTACAGATCCATTCAGGTGTACTATACACTCATTTAATACGCTTTAAAACAGTCGTGGAGGTGCATCTTTTCTGACATGTCGCCCTTAGTTTGTGATCTAAGACCAGATAACACAGAAAGTCATGATATCACGGTCAAGCTAAACTCTGTTACATCCATATTATGGTTGGCAAATATATACATACAACACAGTGGCACACATTTATAACACATGTATAAGCTAGGCAATGTAAAATTAGACAGGCTGTTTAGAAATGCACCAGATTTATCACAGTGGCTCATACTGTCCAATAATTTTGCCACAAATTTACCTGTCTACATTTTTTAGATCAACTTTTAGATGTTATACTTTCTATGCCTGAATTTTGGTACATTTCAGGGACAGTTTTTGGTGTAGCATGCTGCACTGTGCCTATACCCCTCCATCTGAAAAATCAACCCACCTTCTGCTAAGCCTCCCTTTGTCAGAGAAGTCATAAAAAGTCTCTAAAACACATACTATAGGTGTTTGTGTCATACTGAGACATGCAGCGCAAACAATGTGCCAGTTTTTAGTGCATTTTATGACACTTTATTGACACATCTACAAAAATGAATGTGTGCCATTGATTAGCATTGGTGAAATGATCCATGTAGTCTTGGATGGAGTCAGGTGTCACAAATTTTAGGAGCTAAAGTTATGAATAATAGGTTATGTGTGGCCAACCAGTATAACACTTACCACTAATCCAACATTGCTACTTAGTATTTGCACTGAAATATGTACTTTCAGTGAAATAGGGAGGAAGGAAAACAGGCAAGCAAGCAAATAAAATGTGGAAAAGGCTTTTTTTTGTGATGACAAACAGAATCAACTATCTCAGTAGGAAGTCAGGTGAACAGCTCAGGCATCAGGAATCCTGCCGAGAAAGTAGGAGGAAAAGCACAGACCATTAAGATTATATCTATTTTTTAGCACATGTAAGCAAGTCAGCCTGTGAAATGTCTTTGATAATAAAAAAAGGGAAAATAAACCTCATACTGTCAGTAAGAATAAAACAGGAACATTATATAATATTCAGTTCTTCTTGAAAAAAATAGAAATACATTTATACAGCAAGATTGTGAGAAACTGCACTTAAGTTATATAAATATATATGAATATAATAAACCCAATGTGAATAGCTGAAGAATAGGCAATGGTGCTGACAACAATCACTAATGCTGTTTCCCAAAAAATCTTTGGCAGTTTATTAAACTGTGGTGACATTAGTGATGTTCCTGGAGATTACAGGTTTCCCTTTGAACAGTAAGATTTGATGGTTATTGATTTGTAGCAGTGGCTGAAATTGTAAAGTTAATATTCCTTCTTACTAAGCAGATAGATTTTTTAGATGTTTGATTTGTACATTAGTGTTGCAAATTATTTGATATTGTTGCACCTATCCCAAAAGGGCCATTTGAACATCCATTGGAGGTCTTTAGAGAACACTTTAGCGAACACTTGATTCACATGAGGCGCTTTAAGTATGGTGGTTGCAGACAGGTTGGTTTTAATTGGAGACACAGTACTGACATAACAGTTGCAGCTGGTCTGGCAAAATATGTCTTAGTCTCTGTCATCTGGTCAGGGACACAGTTGTGCACAATCAATGGTGTAATTTTGCTCAGTCTGTCTCTTTCTCAGTAGCAGAACTCACTTCACGGCTCAGAACTACAGTATCTCACAGAAATGAGTACACCTCTCACATTTTTGTAAATATTGTATTATATCTTTATGGAACAATACTGGACATATGACGCTTTGATACAACGTAAAATAGTCAGTGTGCAGCTTGTATAACAGTGTAAATTTGGTGTGT
This sequence comes from Phyllomedusa bahiana, assembly GCA_025379985.1. Taxonomy (NCBI): domain Eukaryota; kingdom Metazoa; phylum Chordata; class Amphibia; order Anura; family Hylidae; genus Phyllomedusa; species Phyllomedusa bahiana. Next base: position 23,512 of record JAODAL010028542.1, read on the forward strand.
CCTCAAAATAACTCAATGACACAGTCATCAATGAGATTTAATATAGATAAATGCAAGGTTATGCACATGGGGAGGAAAAATCCATTACATGATTACATGTTAAATGGAAAAACACTGGTATAAATGTGACATGGAGAAGGACTTGGGAATCCTATGGACAGTCAACTAACTTTAGCAGCCAAGTCAGGAAACAGCTTCCAAGGCTAATAGGATCATGGGGTGTAATTAAAAGGGGCATAGAGGCACATGATGAGAACATTTATTCTCCTCCATTATACAAGTCCACTGTTAACCATCACATGGAATATTGTGTACAGTTTTAGGGCACCAGTGCACAGGAACGACATTGTAGAGCTTGAACATAGTGACAAAACATAATAAAAGGACTGGTTTGGACTACAGTACCCAAAAGATAGGCCAGATTAGGTTAATTATTTAGAGAGAAAAGACAGGCTTCGGGGGGACATAATTAAATATTGTTATAAATACATCAAAAGGTCAATATAGAGATTCTCCTCCCAATATAATTTAGTACCCAGGGCTGTCTCTATGAACAAGGGAGGCATCCGCTACGTCTTGAGAACGAAAGTTTCCTTACAAAAACATAGAAAGTGGATTCTTAACTGTAAGAGCATTGAACTATGGAATTCACTCCAGAGGGACTTGACATGTGAATGTCAATAACGGCGTTCAAAAAAATGGTTTAGATGCATTTCTGGAGCGTAAATAATATAACAAGTTTATAGTGGTCTAAGGATTCTGGAGATGGGTCACTGATTCCAGGATTTTTTCTGATTGCAGATTGGAGTCGGAAGGAATTTTTTCCTAAAATGAGGACAAATGGTGCATATACCTCATTTGTGTTTTGTCTTCCCTCTGATCAACACTCTTAGCCACAACAGGCTGAACTGGATTGGGGCGTCTTGTCTTTTTTTTGGGCCCTTTCAAATATTTTAAACTAAAGAAAATTTTCCAAAACCTTTGGCAACCAAAAAATAAGACCTACCCCTAAATAAAAAAGGGCCCAAAAAAGGGCCTAATTTTTCCCTTTCCCCCTCAGGGGGCCCAAAAGGTTCCGTCCGTATTTTCAAGGGCTCGTTTGGGGGAAAGGGGGAAACGGTTTTGTTAGGGTTTTGGGGGTTATAGCCTTAACCCCCACTCTCTCATACTTGGGCATGGAAGTTTAACATGGGGAAAACCCTTTAGGCCCAAAAAACCTCTGAGGATCCCGAAAAAAATTTAAAAAATTGCTCTATATAAACAAAGGCCTAAGCTATAAGAAAAATTGCCAACAACCCCCAAAAATTAGCAAAAGTTTTTTTGGGGCCCAAAACCCCCCCACAAACTGTTTAACAAGACAATTTTTTGTTTAAAAAGGCCTGCCTTTGGTTTACCAAAGGAAAATTTTGTTTCAAAGTGCTCAACAAACTTTTCCAGAGATTTGTCTTTTTAAAATTGAACCCATTTAAAGGGTGCCAGAAATTTCTGGGGGGGTTTTAAAAAGGGTGGAGGGTTTAGCCCCGTTTTTTGCTCGACTAAATGCCAAAAAAACTGCATCAAATTTTTCTGCATGACTGGTTTATTTCCCAAAAAAGTTTCCCCCCAAAACCCAAAAAAAACCCATAAGAAAGCCCCGCTGAAAAACAAGCAGAATAAAAACATGCGTTTTTTGGGACCTTTCCTGTGGTTCAGATGAGACCAAGATAAACTTATTTTTTTTTTAAAAATGGGGGTCAAGCATGGTGGTTTGGGAACTAGGGGAGGGGGTACCAAAGTGTATCCCTTTCCTTCAGTAAAACATGGTGGTGTGAGTGTTATGGTTTGGATCTGCATAAGTTCTGCTGGCTGTGGGGAGTTCAGTTTATTGAAGGAACCATGAATGCCAACATGTACTGTCAGATTCTGAAGCAGAGCATGATCCCCTCTTTGGAAACTGGGCTACAGGGTAGTGTTCCAAACATAACTACCTTGCTACCAAAAATGAGGATGATGGTGCTGCACGTGCCAAGCATGTCACCACACCTAAACCCTATTTAGCAGCTGTGGGGCATCCTAAAATGGAGGGTGGAGGAGCGCAAGGTCGCTCACATCCACCAGCTCGGAGATGTTGTCATGGAGGAGTGGAAGAGGATTCCAGTAGCAACCTGTGAATCTCTACTGAACTCAGTGCTGAAGAGAGTTAAGGCAGTGCTGGAAAACTTTGACACTTTGGACATAATCTGTCCATTTTCACTTAGGGGTGTATTCACTTTTATGCCAGCCGTTTAGACATTGATGACTGTGTTGAGTGATTTGGAAGGCACACCAAATTTACACTGTTATACAAGCTGTACACTGACTACTTTACATTGTATAAAGGTGTCATATCTTCAATTTTATCCTATGAAAAGATAGAATACAATATTTACAAAAATGTGAGATAGTTTTGTGAGATACTGTATTAAAGCACTAGTCACTCAGATGCCACAGATGTCACACTCCTGGCTCCAAATGTCTGTCCAGCTGTAATTACTTTTAATATTGGGAGCTGTTGTTCACTACCAATGCCCTCAATATCACTGATGGTAATTGTGTATTACACTTCTCTTTATGGCCTAACACAGCAGTGTCACAGATCAGAGTTTTTTTCCACAGTTCTCTCTTTCTCTTGCTCATTATTGGCCCAGCATTATCACTTTATTTTACATCTCTCTCCACTGTATTAATGCTGGCTAGTCATACAGGCCAGTTTCTGTATCCGCGTCCAAAACACCTTACTCGTCAAATGTTAATTGTATGCCAGCATGGAGACAGTCACTAATCAGCTTTGTCTTCAGGGCTCACCATGCTAGCTCCCACCTGGCTACTTCCAGCAGCCATGATGGAGTACAAGGGTGGAATTCACTGCTATCAAGTTGCCAAACGGCAGAAGCCAGAGCACTCCACTGTGGCTAAGTCCATTGCCTCTGTCAGCTTACATTGACCTTTGACTCCAACTCCTATAGAGTCCTATTAGGGGTTGGAGGCTCCCTGTCTCATAGTAGCCATGGGCTCAGAGGGCCTGATCACCCAAACCACCCAGGCTTCACTTGATCTTTGGACAACCACAGATTACATACAGCCATCAAGTCCTCTGGCCTTAGCCGTCTTTCTAGTTGTTATCATTCTTTCTGTCAGTAGGCATTGTTTACTACCACTGCCCTCACTGCCAATGATGGGACTGATGGGAATCATGTGGCACATTTCTCTCCACAGCCTAAGTTAGGAGTGCCACAGATCGCGGCTTCTCTCTGTAGCCAGACAATAAATATACAAGCATTACTGTGACATTATCACAATATAAAGCATAGAAAAATGCATATACTACTTTAAATGAATTGTAATAGAAAACAAAATATAAATACATATATCCTATGGTGACAGGAATGTAGCTATAGGTAGTGCAAAGACAGCAGTCATATTCCTAGCATCATAAATGTCAAACGGTAGATAATCTGCCCTGTTTTATAGTTTTTATAATGGGGCCTAAACCTATGAGTTTAGCTTGTGCAGAAACATATATACATATCATATGCACGCACTACTATGAGTTCATCACAAGGGAGAACATCCTCTAAATATACAAACACATGGTTGCTATATTGTCCCAATAGAAGACAAAATATTAAAACATCATCATGATGCACATATTATTGTGACATAAAAAGCACAGTCTATAAAAACTCACACAAGTTCTTAAACTAATGTCACATCACAAGAAATAACTCAAATAACACTGTTATGTCACTTTACAAATAAGGGCAGCCAATAAACACACTTATATACACATATGCACACATAAATACACACATATACATATGCACACAAAAGCACACACATACATATATACACACTACTAGGTATATATGCTACTATGTACATGCTTACACTGGTGAGTACTGTGTTTGTTTTACATTTTCTGCCGCCAGTTTTCTTCTCTTAAAAAAGTAGTTGCTGAAAAAAGAGTAAATAAATAAGTCAAACTAAGATTGAGATTTAAGGAAAAACCTTTACAGCTCTGGAAAAAGTAATTTCCTGACAACATTTATTTTGCGCAGACATCCGATATATCCAATTTAAATAGCTTATTTGTAATCATGTACAAAATTCTGAAATCTGGAAAGCTCTTTATGTTAGCTTCATGCAGAGGCTTATGCAATATGTAAGTCCTACAAGTGTTCTGCAATTAATTTTAAGCACAGGGAGTCAGTCATTATAAAAATTCTAGTGCCCGAGCTTTTTATAGTAATAGTTAATAAACCTCAATGTTACAACAAGAAACTTTCTGGATCTTGCTGAGTTCATAATGACAGAAGGACACAAAGGTCCAGTCTTATGTTTGGACTCCCCATGTAGAAACCATAGACAGAATTGTCACTTCCCATTGTAGACATTTCATTGTAAGATACTGTGGTGTCTGATACACACAGAAGTAGCAAAATTGATGTAGAAAGTCCCACTGTTTCTTTTGTGCACTACAGCTCATTAATGGAAAGAAGTATTGCCCTGAGACATTTTGAAAGGCCATTTACTGTACATTTAATGCAACAAACCCTATTGTAAATAAATATTCTTTATGCTAAAATACAATGTAAACTATGCAAAGGATAATAAACATTACCTTCAACAAAAATGATATCTCCTTACAATTTCTCTCAACCAAATGCTGTCCGTATTATAACTTAGTGATCTTGTGTTAACTTAAAAGGATGTTTACCACCTCAGACATTTATGGCAGAGGTGAGGTCCACACCTATGATGAGTAAAAAATGTCTGAAAGTCTCTATTCAGAACAGAGAATAGATCATGATCTGCACAATTATCTATTCTGTTCTATGGAAGTTCTGAATACAGATGAGCAGTGTGTTTAGCTATCTTGGAAATCCCATATAACAGAATGGAGAGTAACATGCAAGCACTTTGTATGTAGAACAACAGCACTCCAGACAGATCAACTTCCAATTTGGCGCCAACAAAGTCAGGAGTGGATAATGCCACAGAGGGATCCTGAGAAATGGCTACGACATCCAAAAAAGGCAGCAGGAGCGCAAATTACCCACTCCCTACTTTGTTTGCACCTAATTAAAATTGATCTGGCGTGTGGTAGTTCTACAAACTATAAGCCCTCTGGATTAATCAACCTTCGACAAGCACCCACCCAAGACAATAGCAGAGTGCCATACCTCTTTTTTAATTAACTTACTCTCCATTATAAACTGAGACTTCGAGGACCCGTTCTCATGACAGCTACGGGTCTCACCTCCACCTTTAGTTAGATCCATGTTACGAGACTAAAAAGACAGAAGGCCCAATAATAAGGATTAGAACCCTTTTAGGTGTTTAAAAAACTATATGTGACAGAGGGGTTCTGGTGCCCTTTTTTCAAGATTTAATACCCACTAAAATGTGGATGAGACCCATTCAAGTTTACAAGGGGCTCACAAAGGTTCCTACAATGGACCTTCAGTATTATAATGCATTATGCTCTGTATATTTTAATTTTTTTTTCTAAACAAGTGTATGGTGGTGTCATTTCATGCCCAGTCTCCATAAAAGCACTATGTTTATCATGTTGCCACCAGCATCTCTGAATATGCTCAGGTTGGGCCTCTAACAATCATATCTCAGTATAGAAATATCAGAATAAAAAAGTATGTATTCCTAATAGCTTTGATGCATTACAGTACCACAGATACACACAATTCTATCACGATGCTGGTCTGCTCAACCCTGCAACATCTAAATACTGTTGAAAGTCAATCCGTGAAAGTCTTACTGTTAAATCATAATACGGGCTTTCTCATCCTTGTGTCTTTTCTTGCATTGAATGGAAAGTTATTTTCAGAGACCCAAGCAGTTCTGAACAAAAGGGAACAAAAAAAATTACAGTGTTTGATGAAAATAGTAAAACCGTGGGTGTGAAATTATTGGAATAAGCCATGTATTGTGTTAGAATGACAGGTTCACAACCTTATTAGTTCACTCACTTGACTGCATTTCTGAAGCACCTTCAGGCATTCAATTTGTAGACCTGGAGGGGGCAAAAAAAGAGAATAGTAATTTCAGATTCAGTATAAATATGGACAGGAGACCATGAAACTAACCTCAAATCTATTTTACTTGACTGTGTCTGGTAAGTGGTTTCTTGCCTAAAAGAATTACCTCCCAGGGGATATGTATTTATTTTCTGTGATCTCCAAATACATCTGGTTATGTGTAATGCAAGTGAAATCTTTTTAGTGAAGTCAGCTATATTGCACATAATGTAAGAATATATTTTATGGTTATTATGAAAATGCTTCTAGTGAATTTACTTTTACTATATAATGCAAACAAAGTAATATCAATGTAAGTGTCTATGTAAGTATGATCATGGTGTGACACAGTAGATTTATGCTTGGACATTTACACAGCACGTACCTGAGTTAATTTTATTTCTTCCATTTCATCAGCTGTAAAAGAAAAGAAACTTTAGCTTTCCCTAGCAATGATCATTTCAGTATTTTATTAGAGATCTGTGGCGGAGGATAATAACTCTGAGAATGCAATTCAGTTGAGCCAATTATGTTGCTTGGTAAACCCCTGGGGATTCAATATTTCCATTCCTGCTGTTTCCTGTAGAGGAATGTTGTTCTCAGCAGGTGTATAGAAACAATGGTTGCAGGCAATCCTCTATGTGTATAGGGCAAGAAGCTTTGTGCCATGTTTAGGTGAAAGTAAGTGCGTGAATCAACCAACAAATGTACCAAACAACATGACGATGGTATTGTTGACTTCTCTGGCCCAATTATCTCTGCCCAAACATAATGACACTACACATAAAATGGATTATATTGGTCACAACAGAGATTTTATTTTAAACATTGCAAGGTTAGTACATGAAAATTCCAGAATTCAACCCTCGAACAATGGAGGTGCTAAAGCATCCTTTAGCATCCCAATTCACCTCTAGCCAATGAGCACTGGGTCAGAAACACTAATATATGTATAGATCAAGGTACTTCACAATAATTCCCTAACTAAATTCTAAATCCCAGTGTCTCACCCCCATTCATTCATCCCTCCCTCCAACATCCCACCACCCCAACCAACACCCCCGTTCAAAGCCACAAACCAACCCACAGCTCAATTCACCTTAATACTGAACTTGTTTATACTGTCAACTGATCTCCCCTCTTTCCACAGATGTCTTTGAACAATATCCAACCAGACCCTCACTAAGCCAGGAAAGAAAGCCCACAACGACAATAACCTAAATCCATTTCTCCAACATGAAGGAACAACATATCAGGAGGTTTATCCAATCTAGCAAGTCAATGAGAATCTGACAAAATCCTATTCCACAACATACTGCTCTTTCCTAACTAACAGACAACCATGGAAAACTCAGCTGATGGCCCAGGAAAAGGGAAAACTGTGGTTTTGGAGGATGGTTCTGTCCGTGGTTTGCGGAATTGCCCATCCTTCTCAACCACTGACATGTTCATGTTCCGCCTAAAAACCAGGCAGAATAATGAACATGTTCTAAGTTTTAAGGAGTGCCGCGGTTTCAAAAAACATCCAGCAGAAAATCCGTGCAGTGTGGACTGCTGCACGGATTTTCTATTTAAATCAATGTAAAAGGTTGACAGTCGGTTTCAAATCCGAAAACCATCTGTAATACCGACTAAAAACCCTGCTGTGTGAACAAGCCCAAATGGAACTTGTCAGCTACTTTATGCTACCTGAACGACGGGCAGCATGAAATAGCTGCAGGTTACCCGATCCTAATCCTGTGTGTTTTACCCCGAAACGCTGCGGTGTTCCCAGGTAAAACACCCAGTGAAGCTGTCCCAGGTGCGGGGGCCGGGGAGAAGCCACTTTGCCGGTCCGATGTGCGTCTTCCCCCTCAGCTTGACTGACAGCTCTCTCCCATGTTTGTCTATAGGGAGAGAGCTGTCAGTTAAGCTGGGGGAGGGGGGGGTGGAGAAGACACACATCACATCGGACTCATCTCTCTGCATATCGGACTCATCTCCCCGCACCCAGCCAAACTTCACTGGGTGTTTACCCTGGGACGCCGCAGCATTTCTGGGTACAATGCACATGATTAGGTTCAGGTAACCTGCAGCTATTTCATGCTGCCCGTCGTTTGGACAGCATAAAGTAGCTGACAGGTTCTCTTTAAATGTATTTTATTGAAATTTTATGTGAAAGAGCAACATAAAGAGGCAAGTATTTGTGGAGTGCAAAGAAAATGATATGTGCCTTCCCAAATTTTATCAAATAAAAAAACTGAAGTGTGGCATGTACACTGTATGTATTAAGCCCCTTTGTAGGACCACCTTTAGCTGCAAGTCTATTGGGAGATAGTTGTAATTTGTATGTCTGATTTTCATATGGCTTTTACATTGCAATCTAATGGAGAGAGAAGGTGTGAAAAAAAACAGAAAGTTACATGTGGAAAAATTGCTAATATACTTAAAGGGAACCTGTCAGGAGGATTATGCTCAGCAGGATGTGAAAGAGGGAGAGAAGCTGAGCTCTGTGATATATAGGATTATATTATCTGGAGCAGGATTTATGAGAAAAAAGTAGATAAAATACTGATGGGACTCCTGGAAGTCCTGCTTACACCGCCCACATACAGTGATTGACAACTTTTCCTGTATCAGTATGTATACTTCAAAAACTGTCAATCGTAGTATTTGAGCAGGGTAAACAGTACTTTAATTTTCTTTTCAGTGCTTTCTCTGCTTTTTATTTAAACATATATATCATAGTACTACAGCTTCTCTCTTTCTCTATGACATCCTTTTCTCTGGGCAGCTTAACCAGATAACCGGTTTACCTTAAAGAGGTTTTAGCACAAAGGCATTTCTTCCTTCTTTAGCTTTCAGTGCGTTCAAAAAGAGGCATGTATGATTTGTTTGAACTGCATAACATGTAACCCAGCTGGCTTGGCATCACCATGTTTTTCTCCACAGTGTGTTCACTCTAGTCAAACAAAGGTCTGTTTATGTAAAGAGCTGTGAGTAGCTACAATATAGCTGTGTGGTTGGCACTTCTGCCTTTCTGCCTAGGGTTTCTAGCTTCAAATTCCTGCAAGAACCAAACGTGTTTTTTTTTTCTCAGTGCACATACCTGATTGAGTTTTCTTTTTTTTTTTATTTATTTGTACTGTTTGACTAATTACTAAGGACAGAAGTAGAATTACAGCATCTAGAGCTGAACACTGACTCAGCAGTGGAAAGAGACTGACAGTAGCTGCATGAGAGGAGAGGTGATGTCTGAGCATGTGCAGCCAGGACTGAGGAGCTTTCCTCAACAGTTGAATCCCCTGAAGACGAGCTGTACACTATGGATCACTATGGTGGAAGCTAAAACAAAAATGGTACAGAATTTTAAGAATGATGAATGGTGAAAATGTTTATTATTTAATTTGCAAGCTTCCCACATGAATTTTACTTTGTGGTAAAACCCCTTTAAGTAAAGCTAAAGTTGTACTTAAGTTGCACAACTATGTGACAAATGTCCATCTACAGCCCCAGCCCCAAACAGACTGCAGAGCCCTGTGCACTTCCGTACAGGTACCATCTGTTTCTGTATGTACAGAGACATTTCTCACTAACAGCAATGCAACAGGAAATATCTTTGTGTCTTTGAGGCAACAAGGATCCAAATAAAATCTTGTGAACCTATTATAACTATGTACAAAATGTTACTTTGAAAAATAAGTTTGTATGAGCCCTAATACATCCACAAACACACACACACACATACACACACACACACACACACACACACACACATACACACATACACACACACACACACACCCCACACCACACACACACACACTCCTATACACACACACACACACACACACACCAGATGTCAGTACTACCTTAAAGGGAACATGTCAGGTGATTTTTTTTCTGCCCTGTCAAAGAGCAGGATATGGTAGACAGAGAAAAGTGAAGCTCTGTCATGTGGGTGTATATGATTTGATGCTGAATTTCTGAGTAAAGAGGAACGAAAATCTTACAGTGACTGACACATACAATGATTGACAGTTTGCTCAGGACAGTATGCACAGTGATACAAGGAAAACTTTCAATCACTGTATGTGGATGGGGTAAGCAGGACTTTCACTGTCTCTTAAGTAGTCCAGGCAGGTTTTACTTGCTTTTTACTCAGAAATCCTGCTCCAAATCAGCTTCTCTCCCTCTGTCACATCCTACTCTCAGATAGAGCAGCATTAACCACCTGGTAAGTTCTCTTTAACAACGCATTAAAGGAAATATTTTGATGATCTCTGCCTGGCATAGATACTGCATGTTCTGTCTATAGTTTTATATATTTCTTCTAAATTCTATAGTTTTTTAAACTCTCTAAAACCATTCAGATTTTTTATTTCTTTTTTTTTGTTGTTGGAGGGATTTTTCATTTTTATGTTACTATGCATTAAAACATTTTTTAAAACATGCTAGCTATTACACCAACTACTAGAGCAGACATACTAGAATAAAGCTTTTCTGCAGTTCCCTACTGCTTTGTTGCGTAAAGTGGGATAGGTGAGCCGAGACCTATTGTACTGTGAGCAACTAGATAAGGCACAATAATGGCACTATTCACATAGATAAGACTTTGTATTTAGCTCCTCTTTAACTTATTGGCAGGGGGGAATTAAAACTGTCTTGGAGTTCCTGTAAAACATTATACAATATCTTAAAAAAGTGAGTACAGCCCTCACATTATTGTAAATATTGTATTACATCTTTTTTATGGGACAGCACTGAAGATATGACACTTTGATATAACGTAAAGTAGTCAGTATGCAGCTTATATATCAGTGTAAATTTGCTGTGTCCTCAAAATAACTCAACACATAGCCATCAATGTCTAAACCGCTGGCAAAAAGTGAGTACTCCCCTATTTGCCATTGTCACTCAACTGTGTCATGTGACTCATTAGTGTTGCAAGGTCTCAGGCATGAATGGCAGCAGGTGTGTTAAATTTGGTGTTACTGCTCTCTCATACTGGTCACTGGAAGTTCGACATGGCATCTCATGGCAAAGAACTGTCTGAGGATCTGAAGAAAAAAACTGTTGTTCTACATAAAGATGGCTCAGGCTATAAGAAGATTGCCAACACCCTGAAACTGAACTGCAACAAGGTAATCCAGATCATATAGCGGTTCAACAAGAAAGGCTATACTCAGAACAGGCTGTTCTATGGTTGTCGAGAGAAGTTGAGTGCACATGCTCGGCATCATATCCAGAGATTGTCTTTTCAAAATAGACGTGTATGAGTTCTGCCAGCTTTTCTGCAGAGGTTAGAGGGGTGGGGGTTCAGAGCAATCTAAGAGCCAACATGCAGCATAGAAGTGAGCTTGTGGGAACACACTTTTAAGACATACACAAAATCAGTCATGCATTAGCTACATGTCTTATCAACTGTACTTTCTGGGGTGCAACCAGTGCCAGACTGGGAATAAAAATCAGCCCTGGCACTTATGCCCCCAGCAGCCCACATACAATATCCACTTAAAAAATTTCCCTTGTTCTCGCACCTTGCCACTTTCTAAAATAAACTACACTATAAAGGTGCTTTCACACAGGGCATTTTTGGTGCATTTTTGTGCAGAAATGCAGAGTAGTTAATGCTGTACATTTCTGCACAAAAAACACATCAAAAAATGCACACAAAAAACGCTCCGTGTGAGGGCACCAAAACACAAGCAAGACAGAAAAAGTGGTGCAGAGAAACCCCTCATCACAGAGTCAGGTGTGCACTTGCTTTACAATCCGGGACAAGCCCACACTGACACTACATAAGCACCAACATAACCTACAACCCCACCAATCAGATCACCAGTAGTCAGGTCACCATCACATGAATACAACACTGATTCAACCCAGAAGTAAAATTACCCCTCAAAGCAGGGACTCACAGGAGACTCATCTCTGATGGGAGTTGTTCTCTTCTCCTTTTCTTCTCCATCTGACCCAAACCTCCATGATGTCTTCCCTGATGATTCGTTCCCTTCCATTTCTTTCTCTGTCCGGTACAGCATGCAGTGTCTTCTTCTATTGGTCACTACTCGCCCCTGTAGAATTTACCAAAAATACATCTTAGACTCCTCTCTTTTCCAGCACTTTCCTATCAATTCCCCAAACAGCGTATGTTAGACCCGAAAAACTAGAAATTAAAAAAATGTCAGATAAATGGCATGTAGATAGGTAGACCCCCATTAGGTAGGTAAACAGGGCCTTCCTCCATTAATTTGGTAGGTAGACAGGGCCTACCCCTATAATTAGCCAGGTAGCTGGGGCTGCCCCCAGTAACTAGCCAGGTAGCTGGGGCTGCCCCCAGTAACTAGCCCGGTAGCTGGGGCTGCCCCCAGCAACTAGCCAGGTAGTTGGGGCTGCCCACAGTAACTAGCCAGGTAGCTGGGGCTGCCCCCAGTTACTAACCAGGTAGCTGGGGCTGCCCCCAGTAAATAGCCGGGTAGCTCGGGCTACCCCCAGTAACTAACCAAGTAGCTAGGGCTGCCCCCAATAACTAGCCAGGTAGCTGGGGCTGCCCCCAGTAATCAGCCAGGTAGCTATCGCTTCCCCAGTAATCAGCCAGGTAGGGCCAGTAAGTAGCCAGGTAGTGCCAGTAATTAGACAGCTAGGGCCAGTATGTAGGCAGTTAGGGCCAGTATGTAGGCAGGCAGGGCCAGTATATAGCCAGGCAGGGCCAGTATTTTGGCAGGCAGGGCCAGTATATAGCCAGGCAGGGCGAGTATATAGACAGGGCCACTTATAGGTAGACAGGGCTGGTATATAGGCAGACAGGGCTGGTATATAGGTAGACAGGGCTGGTATATAGGTAGACAGGGCAGTATATAGGTAGACAGGGCTGGTATATAGGCAGACAGGGCAGGTATATAGGTAGACAGGGCAGTATATCGGTAGGCAGGGCAGTATATAGGTAGACAGGGCTGGTATATAGGTAGACAGGGCAGTATATAGGTAGACAGGGCTGGTATATAGGCAGACAGGGCTGGTATATAGGCAGACAGGGCTGGTATATAGGCAGACAGGGCTGGTATATAGGCAGACAGGGCAGTATATAGGTAGACCTGGCAGTATATAGGCAGACAGGGCAGGTATATAGGTAGACAGGGCAGTATATAGATAGACAGAGCAGTATATAGGTAGACAGGGCTGGTAGTTTAAAAAAAAAACAATAAACAATACTTGCCTGTTGTCTCTGCTTCCTCTTCTGTCCTCTTCTCCGGAGCGGCCGCCGGCAGCAGTGTGTGGGATGCGGAGCGGGCACGCGATGACGTCATCACATCGCGCATCTGCCCCACGGCCTACTGGGAGCTGAACATACAGGATCAAAAGATCCCGGCTGTTCAGCCTCAGTCGGCTGCTTGCACCTGCGGTGCAGGGCGCAGCCGACCGTGATGGCTGCATGGCTGGGTCGGTGGACCCGGCAAGCAGGCCGTTATGGCAAGGTGGACCTGATCGCTTCGCCCTGCCACAGGGATCCGGTCCGACTGATGCGACCATTGCGGCCCCTTTAAGCGCCCACAGACCGGCGCTGGGAATCGGGGCCGCCGGGGTGAAACACTGGTCCACACGTGTGCCGACTCCGAGCTGGGCCCTGCGGCCCGCTGGGCAAATGCCCGGTTTGCCCTATGTTCATCCGGGCCTGATCCCCGGTCTTGAGTGGTCAATATAACTGCTTGTGTGTACTCAGGACGCACAATTAATGCACGTAGCGGAGCCGAGCACCACCAGCATGCTGCCCCTCCACTATTTAACCTAGTAGGACTAAGGCCATAAGTCTTAGGCCTATCAGACATGAGTTGTATGTCCTGACACAGGAGGCGTGAAGGCTGCACATCATTGCGCCCCATGTGCAGGACTTCACTAGGAGAAGCCGGCCTGCTGCTTGTTACGGGAACGTGGAAATAGGTGAGTTTATTTTTTTCACTCATGGGAACCAACGAACTTACTTCCCCTGACGCCTAACTGAGACTACCTACCTGCCACCTATCCTACCTAACTAGGGCTTGCCTACCTACCTACCTACCTGGGGCCTACCTATCTGTAGTATATCTAACAAATAAGGGCCTTCCAACCTATCTAACAAGGGTCTACCTACCTAATATAGACCTTGCCTGTCTACCCACATACCTGGATCCCCTACCAACAATGCCTGTCTAACCACCTTCCTACTCTCCTGGGGCCTTGCCTGCTTAGCTAACTATCTGAAACCTTGCCTTCCTACTTACATATCTACCTGGTGCCTTACCTACTGTTGGCCCTACTTACCTACTAGGTTCATGCTACATAATGGCAGTTGTGTACCTAGATACCGAGTATGGAGGGCTACCTATCTAATAGAATAGGTTTAGCATGACAGTACTAAACTTCATCCCTTGTATCCCCTGAGGATCATTCTGCTGCTGATCTGCTGTGATGTGAGGGAAGTAATTTGTACCTCTGTTCCTTCCGAGCCCTCTTGGAGGCTGAGGGAATAAGTAAAGAGGTGCTGGAAAAGTGAGGAGTCTGAGATGTTTGTGTAATTAATTCTGCAGGGACAAGTTGTGACTGGGAGAAGTCATGGACTGGATGGAGAAGTGGAAATAGTACTGTTGTAGTCCCTGGATCTAACTGCGCTGTAATCACTTATATGTCTGCAGGGCCTATGTACACTGGTGTCTACCACTATATGGGCACTGTATGTGTAACGGGTCGCGCCGCGGTCCGGTCCACGGACCGCGGTCGCACCCGTGCCCCCCGCGGCAGTGTCCCCGTCGGGACGGTGCCGCCGCGGTGTCCCCACTGTCGCCCGTGGTCTGCATCCGTCCCGTTCTCCTCACCTGACCGCGCTCCCGTTCGCTCCGCGTCCCCAGCTGGCCGTAAGCGCATATGCAGCGCCCCCTACGCGCCAAGCAGCTCGGCTCCGTTCATGTGTAATTAAAAGGGAACAGTGCGCCGGTAATTGGCTAATTTGCCGGATCTCTGTCTCTATCTTTAGCTGTCTTAAATTGTCTTCAACGAGTCACTTCCCCCAGCAGATCTTTGTTAGCCCTTTGCCCTTAATTTAGAAGCGTTCCCTCGTTTAGTCCATTAGCCTTTTGCCTGTACCAGCCCTGCCTACGTTTTCTCGAGTGTTTTCCGAACCACACTCGCCTATAGCACCCTCGACCTAATTCGCCTGTCCTCGACCACGAACCATCTGACACCTGCCCTGACCACTACTGCCTGCCCACACTACACTCTTATGGATTACATTTTGTTTACAGGATACCTCACGCATGGCACCTCGTGCAGCCGCCGCAGGCAAAGATCCACGATCAGTGTCGGCTGGCCGACCATGGATTAGCCTCAATGATGCCGGTAGCAAGAATCCATCCCAGTCTTCTGCGCGAGGTGGCACGGTGAGTGAAAACCGGGCGCTACCTTTAGATTCACGTTCTCTCCTGGGCATAAGGCTAAGCTTATCAATCGCCTCAGGTGGTCTTCCGTGCGGATCCAACTAACAATATCCCGTTATCCAGTAAGATCCAGCCTCAAAGACGATCCCGCTCAAGAGCCAAGCGTAGCCCCTGCCGAAGCATTCCTAGTATATGTACGACTGGAAACCCCCCGGTCTATCTGTTTGCCCTCATCACACAACGTCAACAAATCGCACAACAAGGTCAGCAGGTTGGACCACGCTCTCGGCCATGATGCCTATCTAGCTCGTTAGACAGACCCCAGAAGCAGCCGCCTCCCGTACTGCGTGGCCCCATCTACTTCTGCATTTCCCTTCTGCGGCCACCAGATGGGACCACAAAATCTTCGCAAGGCTCCCTCCTACCCACCTCTGGCTTTGCCCGGTGCACCCCACTAGCTACAAGCCGGGGTCATCGTTGTACCAGTGAGCTCTAGTGCACGAGGAGCTAATGAGGCGGACGAACCAGTTTTCCCCTCTCAGCTAAGAAGGGTGTTCAAATATTGACCGTCTCCCGTGAGAGCCATACTATAACCGCTGGTGGCCATTGGACTTGGGCAACCCCCACATCTGCGACATAGAGGGAACGACACCTGTGATGAACCTGAGCGTGACTCATACAGATCTGGTCCTCGCAGGAATTCCGCATCCGCATCTACTTTCCTTAAGCTGAGGACATCCTGGCCTGCGGCTTTACTCCGTCCCCGTGAGAACTCGCCTGATCTATGCAGCCTTCTCAGTCCGGGAGCGCGCCGAGTCTCCTCAGCAATGGAGCAGAGCTACATGCGCCTTTGCATGTCTACCAAAATTCCGTATCGCTGAGCGATTCGGAGCCATCGAAGCGTGCGATGTGGAAACGATGCTGCCCTCTGCGCCATCTTCCAAAAGGGGTCCTGTCCAGCAGGGTAAAAAGACGCCTTGCAAGCAAGATATCTCCCGTCCTCCCTGAACGAACAGAAATTCTCCTTTCCAACCCGCATCGATATCAGGTTCACTGAACAAGGCAAGGAAGGAGAGCTTCGAGCCAAGGAAGAGAGGCAGCATCATCCTCAGCTATCACGGAAATAGCATCTCACCTAGGAGCCGTGGAGAGGCGGCTCTAGGTGCAGTTTCCTCACCCGCTCACACGCGATTCTAGAATGAAACTAGCCAGTTAGGAGCGTAAAACACCAACTGACGGTGCTGGTTCTATGCGTTCGGAGTTTCAGCCTTCTGGGACTCGAGTGGGTCAGCTCGGGAAACTTATCTATCGCATGCCATCTCAGTATCCCACGGTAATCCAAGGCATGCTGTCCCTGCTAGTATCGTCCTTGAAGAAACAATTTGCTGATTTCCCTCGTATAGTGGGAGCTCCTCACATGATCCCAGTACCAGAAGTATAAACCTGCCAGTGACTCCACGGTGTGCGGGCTCTACATATAAGTGAACAGCTCAGGTTCCACTGTCCTGTCCCGTGCTCCTACGGGCTGACTCACTACATTGGGGGCTATCCTGGCTGCAACGTCATGCCCCTACCTGGAGAGTTAGAAAGTACTGGAGAGGTCCATGCTTGGAGGGACCAAGAATGCGCACGAACCTCTGCATATGGAGTAGGTAACCTACCCCCGGTCAGCCTACCACATACTCCCACCCGCATATTAGCCTCTCTGCCTTCTTGCCAGTCTCCCAGCTGAGTACCAGGACCTTTTAGGAGAACGTAATTCACCGGTGAGGATGGATGAGGCCGAAACGTCATGCCCACCGCCACCTCTTCCACTCAGACGGACTGCACCCCATTGAGACCATCTTACCATGTCACCAAGTCCGCTCCCGGGGAAGGGAGGTCTACCCGCTTTCTCGTACCAGGAGACTCAGGCATGTCGGCCTACATACAAGAGACACTTGCAGAAAGAGGGTTTCTCTACCGTAATTACTCACAACCGCAGCCGGAGCCAGTGTTTCTATATTCTTCGATGAGCAGATAGTGAAGGTATGGTTCTCCCTTCTTCGACCCCGTGTATTTGTACATACCGGTGCGAAAACATACCTATAAAATCACCTGCGTAAATGAACCCGCTATTCCAACTCCCCGCAGAATCGCATAAGAACATTTCTCTTTGACCAGCCACACAAAGGCAGGGCTAAATGCTTTTTTCCAAGTTGTACCTCTGAGGTGCCTACAATCTCAACAATATTCAGGAGGGGTGGGAAGCGATGGAAGACTGGCTTTACAAATTACCCGATATGGACATTTTTGCAGAAACTCCTCGTAAAGCCTCAAGGGCTCTGCAACAGCATTAGCAGCAGTTGTTTCCCAGAGAATTTGAGTTAACGATGTCTAATCCGGGATCTCTCCGTAGTACACCATGTGTTGTATGTGAATTGGACAGACCATCCTAACTTTACTCCGCTCCGATCTATCAGACGCACCGAATCCTAAGTATCTCTGCGCAATCAATGGTTCTGCGACGTCTGCCCGCCAGTGCAATGTACTGTGACCGCAACCTTGGCACAAATGATTCATTCCCACTCCAGACACAGCCTACCCTTCCTTCGTTGGTCATATTCGTCCTATCAGCCAAGGGCCCTGAAATATGGACCCAGCTAACAACTCTCGTGCGGGGTTAACATGCCTAAAGGCCTATCGAGTCCCAGTCGGCCTTCGGAGCCATTCCAGCGCTTCCTGGCTTCGAGCGAATTATTACAGCCAATTTCTAAATTCCCCAATTCTCCACCTAGGTGCGCTCCATATCGTGGCCTACTAGGACGCAACGCAGATACCACGAGATGCTGGGGATACTCCTGAGGCTTAGAGAAGGAGCGTTTGTTGGTCGATTGAGAAAACTGTCCTTCTCCAGCTGCACCTCGTTCCTGGGCTCCGGACTGCACTGAATCCGAGAGAAGCCTTTTCGTTACCATTGGTCAGGCTGATGCTTCTCATGGGGGACATAAGGGCCAAGACTCTCACCAAGAAAAGGCCCCCAAGGGCAAGATTCTCACATGTGGGATCTTCTCTAAGACCTTTATCGCCGGCGGAGCAGGAACTAATGCCAATTGGGGATCCGCGGAACTCTTTGCCATGCAAGTTAGCCCTGAGAGGAGTGGCCGACATCGTGCAGGAAGGGGGCTCTGCCTACATCCTATCGACATTTTTTACGTGACCAAAAGAAATTTAACCTAGAGTAACTTCCAAGACGGCCCAGCGTTTGAATCCTCGCCAAGTCCCGATGGTCTCTCGTTTATTCTCACGCTTCGACTTTCGCAATACATTTCCGAAAACTGCCTGAGAAAAACATCAAGGCTGAAACGCCACTCTGATCCCGTGCCCGGAGCGTAGGCCGGTGACAAGAACCTGTTGTCCCCACACATCATAATTCTCCCCAGCGAACGTGGTTGGAGTATGACCCATGGAGCGCTACTACCGCAGATCTCCAGACATCCTACTGGCATAGACCTTCCACGCGCCCGCACTCAGAAGAAGGTGTTGAATGGTGGCCATAGCTCATCTCTGAGGCTGTGTCATTCCGATCACGGAAGTCCCTAGCCCGGCTTTCTGATCTCACAGCTAAACCTAGTCTTGGTGGCCCGACCCAAGGCAACAGTATGTAAAGGACTTCACGGCTCGCCATGTATCACATGTGTCATCGGTAAAACAAGGCGTCCCACAGCCAGAGGACCGGCCGTTTCAGCCTAGCATCACTGCCCGTGACCTGAGATTCCCTGAGGACCACATAGCACAAGGATTTCATACTGATCTTTCCGGCCTCCTCTGGGAATTACTGGTCCATCTGGGTGTACCGCACCGTTCTCAAAGGTGTCCCCACTTCGTACCTCACCCGGGACTGCGTCGGCTCCACAATTACCAATCAAGGTTTCTTCCGACAGTGTGATCCGACAACATGGTTACCGTCACACATTGTCCCGACCGCGTGTCCAATTTTGTTTCCCAGATTTTGTGCGCGTGTGCACCTAATGCTCCTCGTCTGACAAGTACAAACTGGACTATTATTCGACAGCATACCACCCCTCAATCCAATGGGCAGTGGAGCCGGGCTGAACCCGAGAGTTCTGGGAGTAATACCTACGTCAAATTTGTTATCTGGACTCAGGACAAAACTGGCCTACCGACCTCTACCCTTGGGCCGAACATCGAACAAACCTCGTCTTTCGAGGAGGCAGCCGGCGTCTCTCCAATCCTTTGTAGTCTATGGCCGCCAATCCGCAACCCCCCGCCTCCCCCTGCCCCCCATAATTCGTGATGTTTCCCTCCGCTAGTCAACGGCTACCATTCCCCGGGATATCAAATAGGCCATCTGGCGAGGAGACAGCGACGTGTCCTACTGTCGTGGCCTCTGCCCGGTTATGAAAGTCTTCTCAGACTGATAAGAAGCGAGAAGACCCGCTCCAACCATATCCTCCCAGCGGACATAAGTTTGGCTCTCCTCAAGAGGTACGTGCGCCTTTGAAGTGGTTCTCTCCTAGTCCTCAACATATTGGCTGTCCCTCGCTTCCACTCGAGGGTCCCCTTCAAGAGCGGTTCTTCGGCAGTTGAAGACCCGGATTAGACACCGTACAATAAATGCTCTCCCTGTCATCCTCCATCCTTCCGTGATCGTCCAACAACCAGAGCAATCCATGGAGTCTCCCTCCTTAAGCCGCTGGTGTCCTAGGAACCGATACATCTTCTCCAAGAATGTAAACACCCTTCCCCGTTTGCCAAGTCCCGACCGACAACTTTGAGGTAAAGTGACTTCTTGAGATGAAGACGGTCAGGGGGAACGCCTTCTTCCTCGTTGATATGGAAGGGCTATTCGCGGCCCCCCCGAGGAAGAGGTCCGAGCGGGACAGGCCAAGAATGCGAACCTGACCCCTGCACACTCTACTAGTAACCAGTCCTCCATCCAGGGATCATCTTAACAGCGCGCATCCTACAAAACAAGAATTGCATGAACCTAAGGTCGGGGATTGTCGTACTCCGTATCTCGCAGTCGCACGCCCAAGCGCGTCTCAACCCGCGTCCACTGACCCGCGGTTCGATCGCATCCCACGTGCACCCCACACGAGCCAAGGCCAAGGAGCTCTCCCGACGCGGGGACGGGTGCGTTCCCACCGCCAGATCGCCCAAGCGCGGCGTTCCCACTGTCTCCCCGGGGCTGCGTGCCAACACGCCACCCCCTCTACCTCACCTGAACCGGACATACCAGTCCGTTACCGCCCTGCCCAACGCTTCCCCTGCTGGCCGGAATGCGATGCGCGCCTCCTCCTAGCGCGCGCGCTGCGCTGTTCATGTATATTTAAAGTCCAAGTGCGCCGAGTAATTGGCTAATTGCCGGACGCTGTCTCTTATTTTAGTTAAGGTCCAACTCATTTTTTTCTTCCCGCTGGGATCTTTGTGCCCCGAGCCTTTGAGAAAGGCGTTCCTCAGTTAGTCCATTAGCCTTGCCCAGTGTACCCAGACCATGCTAACGTTCTCGTTTTCCGAACCTCTGCCGCCTGCCCTGACTCTTAATCGGCCTGTCCTCGACTCACGAACCATTGGACCCGGCCTGCCCTGACCATACAGCCGTTGCCCACCACTACGACTCCTTGGATTACGTTTTTTGTACCTCGCTGCACCTGGCTGCCGCGCCGCACAGTCAAGTCACGTTCAGGGGGGACGACCTGCGTAGCCTCAAGCCGCATGCAAGTCCATCCGCTTTGCTGCTGGCTCTGGTTGAAAAACCGGGGGCAACTTAGATTCCGTCTCCCTGGCGATGGCGCTTAGCTACATCGCCTCGGTGAGGTCCGGCTGTTCCACTACCAAGTCCGTTACAGTATGAGGTAATAAAACAATCTGCAGGAGCCTGAGTACACTGGTAATACCACTATAAGGTCACTGTATGGGGGTAAATATACAGAGTACTGAAGAAGCCTGTGAACACTGGTGTCCAACCACAATATGGTCCACTGTATGGAGTGTAATATACTTCCCTGAGCAAGCCTAGTGAAATCACTGGTGTCTACCACTAATATGGTCACTGCGTTACAGAGGAAGAAATATACAAGTCTGCAGAGCCTATATGTGACACTGTTGTCTACCATCTATATGTGAGCGACTGGTATGAGAGTAAGATATACATTCTGGCCTTGACCTGTTTTACACTGAGTGTCCTACCATCTAAATATGATCACTGTCATGGAGGTTACAAACCAATACAGCTGCAGATGCCTGTGTACACTGGTGTCTACCACTATATGGTCATTGCATATGGTGTTAATATACAGTCCTGCAGAGCCTATGTACACTGTTGCCTACCACTATAAGGTTCGATTTGCATGGTGGTAATATACATTCTGCGAGCCTATTGTTACACACTGCTGTCTACCACTATATGGTTCCCTGGTAAGGAGGTAAATATACAAGATCTGAAGAGCCTGCGTGTACACTGGTCGGTCTACTACTATATGGTCACTGTAATGGAGGTATTATACAGTACTGAGAGCCTGTGTAACACTGGATGTCTACCACTAAATGTCACTGTATGGAGGTAATATATACAGTCCTGCAGACCTTGTAAACACTTGTGACTACCACTAAAATTTCACTGAATGGAGGGGTTAATGAACAGACTCATGCAGAGCCTGTGATACACTGTGTGCCCTACCCACTATACATCGGTCACTGCGTATCGGAGGTAATATACAGTCTTCCCAGAGCCTGTGTACACTGTATTTACCACTATATAGACACAGAATGGTGGTAATATACAGTCTGCAGAGCCTGTGTACACTGGTGTCTACCACTATATGGTCACTGTATGGGGGTAATATACAGTCTGCAGAGCCTGTGTACACTGGTGTCTACCACTATATGGTCACTGTATGGAGGTAATATACAGTCTGCAGAGCCTGTGTACATTGGTGTCTACCACTATATGGTCACTGTATGGAGGTAATATACAGTCTGCAGAGCCTGTGTACACTGGTGTCTACCACTATATGGTCACTGTATGGAGGTAATATACAGTCTGCAGAGCCTGTGTACACTGGTGTATACTACTATATGGTCACTGTATGGAGGTAATATACAGTCTGCAGAGCCTGTGTACACTGGTGTCTACCACTATATTGTCACTGTATGGAGGTAATATATAGTCTGCAGAGCCTGTGTACACTGGTGTCTACCACTATATGGTCACTGTATGGAGGTAATATACAGTCTGCAGAGCCTGTGTACACTGGTACCTACCACTATATGGTCACTGTATGGTGGTAATATACAGTCTGCAGAGCCTGTGTACACTGGTGTCTACCACTATATGGTCACTGAATGGTGGTAATATTGGTTTTTGTATTCTGATCTTTTTTCAGTAATAGTATAGAGGTATTACTCAGTCACTATGTGTTGGTAATATGTGTTCATGTTCTAGCAGTATAACCGAGTCCTTATGTTGTAGCATTATTAGCAATGTTTGGTCTGTGTATGGTGGATTTGTCTGGCAGCGCTGTGATGGTGATATGTATGGGAAGGTTTTCGATCTTTGTATTATCTAGTAACTGCATGACTATTATTAACAGCTCTCAGTAAGTGTTGGTGATTGGGGGAGGGGCTGGCCGGGGGCATTTCACACTTTTCTATGAGCCCAGGCTCTTGGGTGTCACCATTCTGGTTGTCAGAGGGGTGTGTCCCTGCACACAGTGACTGTCAGCTCTGATTGGATAATGTCAGACTGCGACACCCAGGTGACAGTCTGAGCTGTATGGAGGGGCAGTCTCTTCTACAGACCCATAACTTATTGTAGCTGTTTTATTGCATCTAGTATTGTGCATAGAATCGGGGGTCTCTGAGTCATGAAACGATACTTAGAATCTATGGCATGAAGTTAGATTACACCATCTGCGGGTGTGAGAAAAGCAATAAGTGTGTTGCTAGATGCTGCTCTGCAGGGAGGTGGTTCTGGTGGTGCTTAGAGACTCTGGATCTCAGTTTCTGGTATCTCAGCCTCCAGTCTGAACTGGAGCCACTGGAAATACAAAATCAGAATAAAGACATTTTCCCATATGGCTGTTTCATGCAGCCTGTTCTTCAGTCACCTTCACATACCTCCCAACTGTCCCTATTTGAGAGGGACAGTCCCTATTTTTAACCCTTGTCCCTCTGTCCCTCTTAGCTCCATAAATGTCCTTCTTTTTCATTTGGGAAATAGATTTTCATCAATAAACCGACTCTCTTGCCTTACAAAGTATCTGATCGCTTCCTCGCTGTATATCACATAACAACTTCCTTAATATTTCATCATTGGCTACAATGCAATCCTGCAAAGGTCTTTTGGCAATCTAAAAAGTTGGCATGTACGTATTTGTCCCTCTTTGCAAAATCTAAAAGTTGGGAGGTATGCCTTCATGATCTCACTTAGGCTGTGGGCAGTTCTACAGCTTCAGGCTCCCACTTCCTGTTCAGACTGTGGGTGGTTCTACAGCTCCAGGCTTCCACTTCCTGTTCAGACTGTGGGTGGTTCTACAGCTTCAGGCTTCCTGTTCAGGCTGTGGGTGGGTCTACAGCTTCAGGATCCAACTTCCTGTTCTGGCTGTAGATGGTTCTTCAGGTTCAGGCTCACACTTTTTGTTCAAACTGTCGGTGGATCTACAACTTCTGGCTCCCACTTCCTGTTCAGACAGTGGGCGGTTCTACAGCTTTAGTCTCCCACTTCCTGTTCAGTCTGTGGGTGGTTCTACAACTTCTGGCTCACCCTTCCTGTTCACATTGGGGGTGGTTCTACAGCTTCAGTCTACCACTTCCTGTTCAGTCTGTGGGTGGTTCTACAGCTTCAGGCTCCAACTTCCTGCTCTGGCTGTAGATGATTCTTCAGCTTCAGGCTCACACTCCCTGTTCAGACTGTGGGTGGATCTACAGCTTCAGGCTCACACTTCCTGTTCTGGCTGTGGTTGGTTCTTCAGCTATGGGCTCCCCCTTCTTGTTCATTCTGTCAGCAGTTCTACAACTTCAGCTTCCCACTTCCTGTTCTGGCTGTGGGTGAGTCTAAAGCTTCTAGATCCCAATTTCTGTTCAGGCTGTGGGTGGTTTAACGGCTTCAGGCTCCCACATCATGTTCAGGCTTTTCATTATTCTACAGCAGTGACTAACATTTCGGCTCTGCTATTAGTAGTCGAGCCTGTTAGAAAGACATTAATAATGGAGATGTCCTAACAGCAGGGCAGAAGGCCAAAGAGTTCTAAAGAGTTAAAATTTATCAGTAAAAAAATAAAAAAGCAAGCTCCTATGCTGCTGATAAGACACAGCAGAGAGTGACATCACCATCTCAGCCACTGCTAGAGCAGAGACAGGTGGTCGGTAACCTAGGGAAGCTTGTGTACACAAGCAGGAGGTAAGAACTCATCTAGCTCTAAAGGGAAGGAAAATCAGACCAGCAATGTATTTGGTAATAATATTTATTTACCTTTGCCAATCACTGTAGTGAGAGCGCCCCTTTAGCCCGATCCTCCTGCACCTTCTGCAGTGACTGGAGCTTGTCAGGGTCACATGAGTCTATGCCCCTCGTCTGCTCATCCCCCATGATGCTCCTTGATCTTCTTCCCGTTCTCCCCTGTACGTTCATGTCACTGTTCTTCATTTATATTCATAAATTCAATATTTGATGGTTTGAAATTCAATTTTCATTTGCATTACGATCCGGCAATAAAACATTTTACTGTGCACATAGACTTTTCATGGTGACTTCCGAGACAAAATATTGCGGAACGTAGTTTTTTGACCTATTTAGTGCTGCGGTGACATTTTGTGTGCAATATTTTGCCGTCCCGGACGTTCACTCCTGACAGGGTTTGGGATGTTTTCTGCAGCAGCGGATACTGATGGGTTCAAAAAGGGCGACGCTGATCTTATCAATGGGAAATATTTGTTTCATTGTCTGAAAGGGAAGAAAAACTGTAAAAGAAAAGGAAACACTGACATCACCGACCGCAGCCAATCAGATTGCATCGTGTACAGCCGCTATGTATCACATCACACGCGATGGACGGGCAGAGATGGACGCCGGTCACCGCTCAGGAAAGGGAAATGTAAATCACATGAGATGAAATGACATCAAAACTGGTTTACATACAGTGTATCTAATCTCCGAAAACTAATCAGATGTTGTATCTAATCCTGTCATGCATGAAATTATCTGCTGATGAGATGTATCTAATTCTACAGTGTGATACTATCTATTGAACAGACGTTCTAAACCTTTTATGTTACATAGTTATAAAGCTACATAGTTTGTAAAGCTGAAAATGTTTGTTGGGGCGCGGTATCTAAGCTTATTATGTTTGGTACTGTCTGCTGAGGCACTGTATCTAAGCTTATTATGTTTGGTACTGTCTGCTGAGGCACTGTATCTAAGCTTATTATGTTTGGTACTGTCTGCTGAGGAACTGTATCTAAGCTTATTATGTTTGGTACTGTCTGCTGAGGCACTGTATCTAAGCTTATTATGTTTGGTACTGTCTGCTGAGGTGCTGTATCTAAGCTTATTATGTTTGGTACTGTCTGCTGAGGCACTGTATCTAAGCTTATTATGTTTGGTACTGTCTGCTGAGGCACTGTATCTAAGCTTATGTTTGGTACTGTCTGCTGAGGCACTGTATCGAAGCTTATTATGTTTGGTACTGTCTGCTGAGGTGCTGTATCTAAGCTTATTATGTTTGGTACTGTCTGCTGAGGTGCTGTATCTAAGCTTATTATGTTTGGTACTGTCTGCTGAGGTGCTGTATCTAAGCTTATTATGTTTGGTACTGTCTGCTGAGGAACTGTATCTAAGCTTATTATGTTTGGTACTGTCTGCTGAGGAACTGTATCTAAGCTTATTATGTTTGGTTCTGTCTGAGGCACTGTATCTAAGCTTATTATGTTTGGTACTGTCTGCTGAGGCACTGTATCTAAGCTTATTATGTTTGGTACTGTCTGCTGAGGAACTGTATCTAAGCTTATGTTTGGTACTGTCTGCTGAGGCGCTGTATCTAAGATTATTATGTTTGGCACTTTCTGCTGAGGCACTGTATCTAAGCTTATTATGTTTGGTACTGTCTGGTGAGGAACTGTATCTAAGCTTATTATTAGAGATGGGCGAATTTCTCAAAAATTCGATTCGGTCACTTCGCCGAATTTCCCGGCAAAATTTGTTTCGTTCCGAATTACTTCGGCACAAATCGCGTTAAAAAGCAGCTATTTCCAGGCTGCCCAAGCCTGCAGGGTGCTGTAGAACGTTGTGCCTTGCTTAAATATGCAGAGGCAGCTTGGTTTGGTCTTCATACAATGTTGTGTTTTAGTATGACACGCAGATGACTGCCGCCGCTCTTAGAATCGCTTCACTATAAAATTCCCTGGGCACTTATGGGGGCAAAACTGACCAAAAAACTGAAGGGGGAATGTAGACTGATAATGTCATTGCAGCGACAGCTGGAAAAAAACAAGCTGAGGGCTCAGGTGGCAACATCAGTGACAGAGTGTGGAGGTGACGGCAGAAGCCACAGCAGCATGAGGTCAGACAGTGGCACAATGACATTCTGGAGGTGGCAAAAACAGGAGTAGGCCACAGAGTGGCACAATGACAGAGTGTGGAGGTCACGGCAGCAGCCACAGCAGCAGCATGAGGTCAGAGAGTGGCACAATGACAGAGTGTTGAGGTGGGTGGCAATACCAGTCCCTGGTAAAGATGGTTGGTGGCAGATGGAGAAACTGTCAGCAGATGTGTGGCATCAGGCGGGGGGCGGCATCAGAATAGTGGCTGAGGCAGGTAGTTTGAACCCAGACTCATTTCTCACAGTTTGGGTGAGGCGTCATGGCTGATGTAGTCTGACGCCTAAGGCATTGGTGTGTGGAAATCCTGGCCGATCCACGCCTGATTCATCTTGACAAAGGTCAGTCGTTCCACATTTCCCGTGGAAAAGCGGGTTCTCCTTGGGGTAACGATGGCCCCCGCCGCACTGAACACCCGCTCTGAAGCCACACGACGGGCCGGGCAGGACAGCTTCTCCACTGCAAACCTCGGCAAGTTTGCGGCCACACATCCAGTTTGGCTGCCCAGTAGTCCATGGATCTTCTAACTGGCGTGGCAGAGTCTGTCCAAGTAGGCCACAACCTGTTGGTTCAGGGAATGCTCCATGTCCTGCTGCTGCTGCTGCGGGTGACTGCCCTCCTCACAATGCGGGTGAAGGACGCTGCACATTAGAGACTCCAGACTTAGGTTACTGCTGATGGGGGCTGGTAACTGCTCCTACCCCCCCCACCTTCCCCCACAGCCGCGGCAGTATACGTGAGCGCTGAGGGGCCCCCCAGTCAGACATGTCAAAAGGAGGGCGATGCCCCCACATAGCAGCAGCCAACTGACTACGGAGGATTTCCCTATAGTATTTGAGTTTGTCTTCCTCTCAATAGCTGGGAAAAAGGCTCCCAATTTTGGACCGGTTTGCGAGGGGGCCAATAGGGTGGAGAGCCAGAAGTCATCCCTCTGCCGGATGCTGACTATTCGGCTGTCACTAGCCCAGGCCCCAAAAAGCATGCTGCGGGCCATCTGCACAATGAAATCCGAGGGGCTCCCTGGCCTCCTCTCCACTGTATACTGTCACGGTGCTTGGGAGTCATCTGCCTCGTCTTCCTCATCTCCATCCACCTCCTCCAGCTGCTCCTCCCTCCTCTCTTGCACCTGGGTAAAAATCCACTCATTTCACCAGACAATCTTCTGCTCCAATGTCCTCCTCCTCCTCCTCCTCCATTTCAGTCCCCACCGGACTCATGTGGCCACGAGATGTAGTCGCCACATCTCCAGTCCCCTGCCCAGACAGATTTTTCAGCATCTGTTTTCCCGGGCATGAAGCAGGGAATGACGTTATTCATCCCGTAGTCCTGGCACTGACAAATAACGGGGGCCTCCTCGAATGGCCTCAACAAACGGCAGGGGTCACGCATGAGCTGCCACTGGCTGACATCAAAGTTACACAGGGAGTACTTTTGTCTGCCTGGATCATCAAAAAATCGTTAATGGCCTTTCTCTGTTTCATACAGTCGGTCCAAAAATGTGCAGGCTGGGAATTCCAACGGTGGAAACATCGCATATCAGAGTGTGTTGGGGGAGGCCGTTCTGCCTGAAAAACCCAGGGGGGTTTCCCGGCTTTGTAGATGAAAAGTCACACGTTTCCTGGCCATTTTCAAATCTTTTGAAGAGGTGGAAACTTCAGGAAACCCTTTTTAAAAACCAAATTTAAACGTGCGCCCTGACGCAGGACCATCCCCCTCGGGGGCGGGGCCCATGTCCTCCCATTGTCCGTCCCATGGGTTTCCCATTGCAGTTGCGCGGGGAAAGCCACACACGATTTCTTCTGCATGACCGGGCGTTCCTCCCCCTTTTGACTTCGTTCGCCGGGCAAGCTAAGGGGTTAAAATGCTTTACACCGTGTGCCCTACACATTGGTATAGGAGCTGCTTGTGGAGGGTGAGAAGGTGACGGGGGGGGGAGGGGAGGCGACATTGGGGCAGGTGCAGCAGTTTGAAAACGGAGGAGAAAGCGGGTCTCCTGTCCAAGTTTTTGGGGTGCCGGGGTGGAAGCACATTACCCCCGTGGGGCCTAAAAGGGCAGTACTGGCCCTGACTGTATTACGTCCAAAACTTTGCACTGCCGTGCACCCGAAAAAAAAACCATAAGCCCAAACTGGCCCACCTTTGTTCTACTATTTAGAAGTGTGGGACGCCTTTTTGGAAAAAAAGATTACGGCTTGGGGAATCCCCACCGGTCGGCACAACCCTTGTTCTCTGAACGGTGCAATCCACCCTTTGGAAAGGGGGGGACTGCAGTACCAACAACTTGGACAGGGGCACCAGCTTCTGCCCTTAGGGGTTGGCCATACTGTTGTCTCCTTTCCAATCGCCTCACTGAACACGCTGGGGCCAGAGTAGGAGAGAGAGTCGGGGCCCCCGGGGGGATTCAAAAAAAGAAACAACTCCCTTTTGCAGAGGTGGGGGAGCCTGGGTGGCTGCAAAAGGCCGCGTGCCCCTGGGCCTGCTGCCGCGCCTTCTGCGGCGGGAGGATGGGCCACCCCATCTGAGCACGTTTTTTTCCCAGGCCACCGGATGGGGACGCTGCTGTGTTACGAGGCCCTGATGCCCCAAATTTTGCTCCCGGGGCCCCCAG
>JAODAL010028543.1:0-53154 GCA_025379985.1 Phyllomedusa bahiana
GCTCCTTTTGAAGGATAAACAGAAATTTATTATATTATGGTCACTATTTCCTAGGTGCCCCTCAACCTGAACCTTTGTTACTCTGTCAGGTTTATTAGTGAATATTAAGTCTAGAATGGCATTTCCTCAAGTCGATTCTTGCACCATTTGGCAAAGGTAATTATCATTAGTTATTGACAAAAACCTGTTTCCTTTGTGAGAGCTACAGGTTTCAGATTCCCAATTGATGTCTGGATAGTTAAAGTCACCCATAACAACCTCATTCTGATTAGCTGCCTCATCTATTTGTCTGAGGAGTACATCTTCTATGGGTTCTGTTATATTTGGGGGTCTATAGCAGACCCCTATTAGTATTATATTGTTACCCCCATTTATATTTGCCCATAATGATTCCACATGTTTATTACCTGTACCTATATCTTCCCGCAGTATTGGCTTCAGACAGGATTTTACATAGAGACAGACACCTCCCCCCTTCCGGTCTTTACGATCCCTTCTAAATAGACTGTAACCCTGTAAGTTAACCACCCAGTCGTAGCTCTCGTCCAGCCATGTCTCCGTGATCCCCACTATGTCATATTTTTCTTCAGCTATTAGTAATTCTAGTTCATTTATTTTGGTGGTCAGACTCCTGGCATTGGTCAGAGTTTTCTGTTTTTATTCCTTTCTCCCTGATCTTTTTAACTACTGCTACACTCCCTCCCTCCACTCCACCCCCTGTATATTCCTAATTCCCAGCTCTCTGTCTTTACTATCTTGCATGCTGTCTTTATAGTTATCCTCTCCCCCAGTTCCTAGTTTAAATATTCCTCCAACTTCCTGGCCATTTTGTCCCTCAATACAGCTACACCCTCCCCATTTTTGCTGGTCATCCAAGGCAGTTCACAGATTTTTCTACTGGCTTTCCAGGCTACTATTGTATCCCTGAATAGTAGAGTTCCTCTTATCTGGTGTGGAATTTTAGCAAATTTAGTATGTAAGAGTGCCGCCAGAGAGCACGGGGCCGCAACTTCAACCTCCAGTGCCGTATTAGAATAAAACTCTGTACCCCGGATCCAATCCATGCAGTGGCGCATGATACACGCCAGAATATATGTGCGTATGTCTGGAAAATTTACTCCTCCCTGGGTCTTTGGCAGCATGAGCTTCCGCAAAGCCACCCTGGGCTTTTTTGAGGACCAGATGAATTTAGTAAAGGCCGAATTCAATTTGTTAACATCAGTATGTTTTAGTAGAAGTGGGATCGTTTGAAGTGGGTATAATAGCTTTAGGAAACCCATCATGGGAATGAGGTAGCATCTGGCTAGTAAGGATAACGGTAATCGTGACCACCTCTCCAAGTCTTTAATTATACGTTGGATTTGCGGGAAGAAATTAAATTTTGATTCCTAAATATGTGATATGGTCCTTGGCCACCTTTACTCTCTCTGTTAGGGAGCCCCTTCCAGACCCCCCTCCGCTCCCAGAGAGATATAGTATTTCCGATTTTGTTTCGACTCGTGTGTTTTGAAGGACTTGTGTCTTTTTGATGGACTTGAGGTACTCGTGTCTCTTTGATGGACCTGACGGACTCGTGTCTTTTGATGGACTTGTGTCTTTTTGATGGACTTGAGGTACGCGTGTCTCTTTGATGAACCTGACGGACTTGTGTCTTTTGATGGGCTTGATGGACTCATGTCTTTTTCAACCGTACTAGCAGCCAAATGAGAGCAGCCAAAGTGATGGTGCTTTATTTAGTTTTGGAAGCAGCACATAGAGCTCTACAAGTCTGGATTGCCAGGATGTTAGTTATAGAAGAGAAGACTCTGGGACTGTAATACAACAGCGGCACTCTGTGTGTCTAAGTGGGGGCACCACAGGTCAGAGTATGGAGTTGCTGTGTAAGATGTTAGTAAAGCAGTTAAATGTTTTTACAGTAAGTATGACCCAGTTGCATATACAGGTGTACAAGCCTCTCGGCAGCTCACTTTAAAACATGGGCTGTATGCAGGCTGTTTGTGAGTGGTCTCCGATTTCCACTTCTAGGTCAACTGCAACTGCCAGTTCGGGCCGGAATGAAGTTGAGCGGCTCTGCTGTTTTGCCGCTGTCAGAAGCACGGTCGCGCCGCGCAGAGTCCTCCCTTGCTCTGTAGACAGCCACGGGCAGCAAGGAGGCAGCGTCCGCAAGGGGATATCAATCAGGCAGCTGAGAAGACTGCACAAGCTGCCCGCAGACAGAGCAGGTTCGCCGGCAGAGTGAGGCCGCAGGCAGAGCGGGGCCGCAGGCAAAGTGAAGCCACAGGCAGAGCAGAGCGGCGGCGCTGAGGTAAGATGGCAGCGGTTCCCGCCAGGGACACTGAGGTTCTACCTTTATAAGTCCGTGCATGGGTAGCGGGTCAGGGCGCGAGTCGCACCAAACTGCCGGGAGTGGACCAGTGGTCCAGAAATTAGTTTTTTAAAGTAGCGGGTCGGCGCTGTGATCAGCAGCTATAGCTGTTCTGCTGCTGGAGCTCCACGCCTTACATCCTCTCTCAGAAGCGCCGGAACCGAAAGCATAATATTTCCACCTTCATGTTTGACAGTGGGGATGGTGTTCTTTGGGTCATAGGCAGCATTTCTCTTCCTCCAAACACGGCAAGTAGAGTTAATGTCAAAGAGCTCAATTTTTGTCTCATCTCACCACAGCACCTTCTCCCAATCACTCACAAAATCATCCAGGTGTTCAGTGGCAAACTTTAGATGGGCCTGCATATGTGCCTTCTTGAGCAGGGGGACCTTGTGGGCACTGCAGGATTTTAAACCATTACAGCGTAATGTGTTACTAATGTTTTTCTTGGTGACTGTGGTCCCAGCTGCCTTGATATCATTAACAAGATCCCCACGTGTAGTTTAAGGCTGAGCTCTCACATTTCTCATGATCAAGGTAACTCCATAAGGTGAGATTTTGCATGGTGCCCCAGATTGATGTCGATTGACAGTCATTTTGTATTTCTTCCATTTTCTTACTATTGCACCAACAATTGTCTCCTTCTCACCCAGCATCTCACTTTTGGTTTTGAAGCCTATGCCTAAGTCTATGAACTTGTCCCTGACATCCTTAGAAAGCTCTTTGGTCTTGCCCATGTTGTAAAGGTTACAGTTTGACTGATTAATTGAGTCTGTGGACAGGAGTCTCTTATAAGGGTGCTTTCACACAGTGCGGTTTTTTGGTGTGTTTTCATGCGTTTTTTGTGCAGAAATTTACAGCATTAATTGCTGTACATTCCTGCACAAAAACACATCCAAAAATGCAGCTGCGTGTGAAAGCACCTTAAAGGTGACGATTTAAGACAGCTGTCTTTAATTCAGGTAACGAGTTGACTAGGAGCGTCTAACGTGTCTGTAGGAGCCAGAACTCTTAATGGTTGGTAGGGCATCAAATATTTATTTCTCTCAGCAAAATGAAAATAAATTTATATAATTTATACAATGTGAGTTTCTGGATTTTATATTTGATATTCTATCTCTCAATGTTAAAATGAACCTACCCTTAAAATTGTAGACTTTTCATGTCTTTGTCAGGGCAAACTTATAAAATCAGCAAGGGATCAAATAATTATTTCCTTCACTGTAAGGCTATGTTCACACGGCTTATTCACGGCGTAATTGCGGGGGCGGCCGGCAGCTCGCCGGCCCCATAGACATTCATTATCCGGGGCGCGTATACCACCGTGAATAATTGACATGTCACTTTCTCCCCGCTCGCTGTATTTCGCGAGCGGGGAGAGGAGACGGAATCCATAGTTCACTATGAGAATTGTGGATTACTGTAATGACTGGGACGGATTTTACCTGTAATTCGCGCAGTACGGCGTGAATTACGGGCTGAAATCTGTCCCAAAATAAGCCGTGTGAACATAGCCTACATCTGAAGCCTGGGGGTCGGACCATGCCCCTTTGCTGTGATTGGCTGTCTGATATCTAGTTCAGCCCTGGTCTGACCATGCCCCCTGTTGGGACATGCCTCCTGTGCTGTGATTGGCTGTCTGCATTCTTCCCTTTGAGCTGTGTTAAAAACGAAATTGAAAGTGGTTTTCTGTGCTGTCTGTGTTTGTATCTATGTTCTCATTGTCTTTCTCTCTCTCTAAGCTGTGTAATAAAGGCTGCCTGAGCTCCTCTCACAGTGATGGTTCTAGATCTGGGCAATTACTGAGTCTCTAGCTGCTAGATTCGCTCTCCCCATCCATATAACACAGCCTTATACAGCCTGAACTGATTAAACAAATGTGAGAAATGCACTCTGCTTCCCCCTCTGTTATCAGGCAGGACGTAGAGGGGGGAGCAGAGTGCATTTCTCACATGTATTTCATCAGTTCAGGTTGTATGTATAACTGTTTACACCAATGCAGGTGTTCTGGTTGTCGAGGGAGATGACAGCTCTGCAGGCATGAGAACTGACCATTGCACTCTTCAGTGAGGGAAGACATGCCTCCTGGGAGGAGAGACCCTCCCCTGGATTTGAAACTTTAAGAGACAATCAGCTCATGTCTGTGAAAGCCTGTACTGAGAAAACCCCTTTAAGGCTCTTAGAAGAAGGGGAAAGAAAAAAATTTCAGAAAGGGGTATATAAAAAAACACAAAACATACACAAGTGATAACTGTCTGATCGAGTGGCATAGCGGGCATAGACAAGGTCTAATAGACTACATGTTAAAGGAATAATACATAGCAATACACTAATGTATTGATATGTGTTATAAAAGAGATCAAGCAATTATATAGTCTAATTCCATAATGGGATAAGAAAAATTAATGTCACGGTTGGAGGTAGTGGATCCTCTGGACCACCGCAAGCGATGACGTAAGCCACGTCAGGGAGCGGAATCTAAGTAGGTCCTGGTTTTCACCTGAGCCCGCCGCAAAGCGGGATGGACTTGCTGCGGCGGGAGTCTACCAGGTCGCTACTCCTGACGTGACTTGCTTGCGGAGGCAGCCGAGGTGTAGCGTGGTACAAAATCAGAAGGCAGGCTCGTAGTCGGGGACAGGCAAGTTGGTCAGGGCAGGCGGCAAGATTCGTGGTCGAGGGACGGAGGCAAACGGTACGGTACACGGTAATCAGGACAAGGCTTCAGGAACGCTTTCTCAATAGGCAATGGCATGGGCACTAAAGATCCAGCAAGGGCATCAGGAAGAGGCAGGCTTAAATAAGGGCAGCGGCCGGCAATACCCAATTACTGGTGCACTGGCCCTTTAAATTTAACAGAGCCGGCGCGCCCCCTAGGGAGCAGGGTCGCACGCACCGGGAGACAGGAGCAGCAGTGGGAGCGTGGACGAGTAAGTGAGCCGGGACACAGCCGGCAGGACAAGTGCGTCTGCTGCCCGGCATGAGGGTCGCAGGGCCACCCGTGACAATTAATAAGAAAAAAAAGATGTTTAAGTACCGGTATTCAAAAAAATAAAAGAATTACTACAAAGCAAACACATAACTCAAATAAAAACACTATTTCGTGAAAAATATTAAAATATTCATATAATAGTTGTTGTCACGTCCATAATGCTCCAGTCTATACATAAAAAACTATGACAGCAATGCACTTTTATTGTTCATGAAGCCTTAGAAAAATGGAATAAAAGTAATTGAAAACTGTTATGTGCCCCATAATGATACCAAAGAACAGACCACTTTACCGTGCAAATAAAAAGCGCTCTTCTGGCTTAATTGACAGAAAAATATGAATCTAAGGGCTTGTCCCCATGGCAATGGTTTTCAGTCAGTTTTACAGACAGTTTTCGGATTTATAAAACCGCCTGTAAACTGCCTGTCAACTTTTTACATTGATTTAGATAGAAAATCCGTGCAGCAGTCCACACTGCACAGATTTTTCGCAGGACGTTTTTTGACACTGCTGGCATTCCTAAAAACTTAGAACATGTTCATTCTTCAGCCCGGTGTTCGGGCAGAACATGAACATGTGGTTGTGAAGGGGGACCGCTTGAATCCACAAACCATGGACAAAAGCCGTCCACTGTGTGCCAAAAAAAATACAAAATACTGGTAGGAAAATCTGACCGGTATTTTGTCTTTGCAGTGTGAAAGCACCTTAAGAATATTGTATCATAAAAAATGTGATTTTTCTTGTTTAAAGCATTTTTAAGTGGCAGGATTTATTCCCTCAACGGAAGAAAATGTAATTGATATGTGGCCAGGGTGGGGAAAAAAGTGTTACTTACCTTCAGGTTTCCCACCACTGCATCTCCGGGGTTCTCCGAGATCTGCTCTTCTTCACTTCTGGGATCAGACATACATACATATTCACTCTCCACAGTGAGTGAATAGAGCGTGAGCCTCTCCTGTGTGTCGAGGTGAGAACCCTGTAGTGTTGTGGAGTGGATCTCGGGGAAGCTCCGAAGCAGAATTGGTGGGAACAGGTAGATAAGTATGACTTTTTTTGCAGCCTAACCCTATTTATTTTTTGTTAACTGTATGTTTTTATTAATAAATTTCCAATAAAAAACATAGAAGCCTCATAACAGGTGGCTATATGCCAAACAGACACAGGCAAATGAACACTTCACATGATAAAGTACTTCCTGAGATAGTGATATGGAACTACATTTCAATGTCATAACTTCCAAGTAGTTACAAAATAAGAATATTGCATCTCGGAATCGACAACCATCACAGAATCACTGTTGTCAGGAAGGTCTAACTTTTATATACAGGACAAGGACAAGATCACAAGAGGGGACACAAAGGAGGTAGTACGTGAGGGGATAAAGGGAGAGGAAGAAGAGGGGTATGGCATATCCTACTAACGGTCGTTTAGAAAGCATGGGTCACACTGTTTATGTCCCAAACCGACCATACTTTATCAAAGTGGTCCACCCTGTTGTTTAGGGCGGTTGTTAGATATTCCATTCGACGCACCTCCCTAACTCGTTGGTAAAGGTCTGAGATCGAGGGAGGACAGGTCTGTTTCCACAACCCCGATATCAGACACCTAGCAGCAGTGAGGACATGCCTCATCAGTACTCCCCTAGGTTTAGAGAGTCCAATCACCGGTCCATTTAACAAGTAGGTGAGTGGGTCCAAGGGTATTACTACCCCTAGGAGGTCGGCGAGGAAATCCCGCACATGGGCCCAGAAGATACTCAAGATTGGACAATCCCAGAAAATATGTGGTAGCGTACCCGCCGCTTGATTGCAACGCCAGCACTGGTCTGGAATCTGTGGGTTCAATTTGTTTAGGAGGTCCGGGGTGTGGTACCAGAACAACAAAATTTTGTATAAATTTTCCTTGTGGGTGATGCATGTGGAGGACTTCGCCGCCGACCCCCAGATGGTTTGCTAAGTCGAGCAGGGGAGTTCCCTGCCCAGATAGGACTCCAATTTCGCCATTTTCTTGTGGCGTATGTCCCTGTCAGGAGTGGGGTTTTGTAGAATTGCATAAATTGCCGAAATGAGCCCCTTAGTGGATGTTCCCACCTTGCACATCATCTCAAATTGAGTAGGAAAGGACACTCTATTGGTTCCGTAGATAGAGGAGAGGAGGTGGTTGATTTGGAGATAGTGAAAACTTGAACGCATAGGGAGGTCGTACTTAGCTTGTAGGGTAGGGAACGGGATCAATTTCCTATTCCGCCCGTCCGTGATATCAGCAAATCTGAATAAATCATGCCCCAGCCATGGTCGCGCAAAAAAAAACCCGACGAGCTCCCTGGCAGGAGAGGGGTGCATACAAAAGAGGTAATCGGTTATGCCTTGGAGGCGAGTGGGTATTTTGGTTGGCAGTATTTCCAGATTTGTAGAGTGAATCTAATGGGTCCTAATAACGATCTCGTGTCTGGAAGTGGGCGAGAATGCCAGAAAAAAGGCATTAGGATGTATAGGGGCTAGCCATAATTTTTCCATCTCTACCCATTTTGAGGAGGCCCCCAGCGCGGCCCAGGCAGGAACATGCCTTAGGTGAGTAGCAAAATAATAATGCAAAATATTCAGCACTGCTAAGCCCCCCCTCTGTTTGCTAGTCATTAGGACTTCTTTCGATACTCTGTGGCGTCCTTGTGCCCATATGAAGTTTAATATTGCTGATTGCAATGATCTCAGTTCTGCCAGAGGTACCGCTACTGGAAGAGTCTCAAACAGGTACAGGAGTTTGGGCAAAATGCTCATCTTGACCGACTTTAGTAGCAAGCCCTTCAATTCCCTAAAAAGCGGGGGAAAATTGGTTTTGTATAGTGTCTCGTATCTATCAGTAATTTGGATTCCCAAGTATTTAAGCGAGTGTTCCCTCCATTTATACGAATAGTTACTTTTAAGGGTATCAGACACCTCTGGCGGCAGATTTATGGGAAGGGCCTCTGATTTGGTGGCATTGATTTTATATCCTGATAACTTTCCAAACGTGTTTAAGAGAGAGTGAAGGGTAGGGAGAGTGGTATGCGGCGCCGTCAAAGTCAGGAGGATGTCATCCGCAAAAAGGGACAGCTTGAACTCCTTATCCCTAACCTTGATTCCTCTTATGTCTGGGTGGGCCCTAATTGCAGCCGCGAGAGGCTCTATACATAAAGCAAACAGGAGGGGGGATAAGGGGCATCCTTGTCTTGTACCGTTTCTTATACGGAACCTCTCGGAGGTACAAAAAGGTAATTTAATTGACGCTGTCTAGATGGGACAAACCCCACCTGATCCCTATTAATGAGGCATGGAAGCCAGTGGTTTAGTCTATTGGCCAAAATTTTGGTATACATTTTTAGGTCTGAATTGAGGAGCACTATAGGGCGGTCGCTCGCGCTATCCGCTGGGTCCTTTCCAGGCTGGTGGGTGCGGGTGATGTGGGAGAGGGTCATCGATGTCAGGAGAGGGGAGCCCTCCAAAAAGGAATTGAATAGTTGGAGCATGTGGGGGACAAGAGTATCAGAGTACACTTTATAATATAGATATGGGAGACCATCCGGTCCCGGGGCCTTACCTGAGGGGAGCTTTTTTAGGACGTCTGTGATTTCTTCTAAGTCAATGGGGGCATTAAGGACAGCATGTGCCTCCGGCGGGAGGGAGTTGAGGGGGCACGACCGTAGGAAATCCCTAATTTGCTTCTGGGCCTCAAGTTCGTTTTGTGGGAGGTCTGAAGGGAGAGAATAGAGTTTAGAGAAATAGTCCAGGAAAATATCAGCCATTGCTTTAGGGTCGTACCGCAGCACCCCTGTCCTATCCCAGAGCGCGGACGGCATAGAGTTCACAAATCTCTCTTTGAGCTGTCTGGCCAAGATCGTGTGAGCTTTAATGCCAAAACTATAGAATCGCTGCTTCGAGTACACTAGGAGCCGTTCCACCGTGCGAGTAGCTAAATCTTTCAAGTCCTGCCTGGTTGCCACTATGCGGCACAAAATCGATACACTTGGGCGTTCCGTCATCCTTCTCTCAAGATCCCTTAGGAGGGCGCGTAGGGTCAGCACCCTTTCTTTGCTATCCTTCTTAATCCTAGAGCCCAATGCAATGCAGTGTCCTCGAAATACCGCTTTATGAGCCTCCCAAAGGGAAGAGAGAGAGGATACCGTGCCAGAATTGAGCTCGAAGTAAGTTGTGAGTACATGCAAGTTTTGCTTGTGTGCCTGATTTTTAATCAAAGCTTCATTTAGTCTCCAATGGCATGTGCGCCAAGGGGTTTCCCGGAAGTCAAGCTCGACCACGACCGGGGCATGATCCGACCAGGTGATTGGCTCAATTCTAGAGCCTTTCAGCATACGGAGAGATACAATGTTACCAAAAAAATAGTCCAGCCTGGAATGAGACTTGTGGATTGGAGTAAAAGGTGAACTCCTGCTCCCTCGGGTGATCGATTCTCCATAGATCGAAAAGGGAATGGGCCCCGATTGCTTTACGGAAGTCCCTGGATTGTCTGTTCCGGGCTGGTGGGCCATTCCTCAGGGTGGCCCTATCCATGATGTCTGAGAAACTAAGATTAAAGTCCCCCCCTAGTAGGACAGCACAGGGTGGGTACTTGGCGAGTTTCGCAAGGAAGGGTATCTGTGAAGTGTTAGGCACATAAACATTGCACAACACTACGGGCTTACCATATAAGGTGGCATGGAGGACAATGTAGCGGCCCGCCGGGTCAATTTGGGATGATGTGACCTGCAGGGGGCAAGAATGAGACACTAATATAGCCACGCCAGCTTTTTTCTGTTCATTGGATGCGGAGAAGGCCGTCGGATAGTGGCGTCACGCAAAGGCAAATGAGCCTGCAGAGTTGTAATGTGTCTCCTGCAGGAAGACAATGTCCGCTTTAAGGTTCCTACACTTCCGGAGTGCCAGCCGTCTTTTCACATTAGAGTTCAGCCCCTTAACGTTAAGTGTGATGCATCTGACCATAGCGTCTACCTGTGTATGTCAGCCCTGTATGCAACGGTAGAGAATATCAAAGGGTGTCAAAGAACTCCAGGAACTGGCCAATAGGTGAAAAGGGGGCGGAGGAGGGACTGGGGGCAATGTAGGGAGAAACACTAAAGAGAGAAACAAGAGGGAGGGTAAAGACACAGACACCGCAATTACAAATGAGACAACAAATACAGGGAATTAAACTGAGAAACCAGTAACTAAACTGGGGAATTAAGCAACCAGAGAGCTGCTTAGCTCAGCAAGAGGGAGAAAAAGATTTTCCTCCAGGCGTGTGGCGTCTCTGGTCTGCGAGGTCCGGAGGTCAGTTAAAGAAAAGGAAAAGGGAAAACCCTTGGGGAACTCCCACAGTGGGCCGGGAAGGAGTGTCCACTGGAGAGAACCCCCCCTCCGTACCGGAGAGAAGATCTTGCGCCTCCTAACGGCGCAGACAAGAGGGGTCACACAGGTGACTAATACCAAAACCAAAAAGGTTTAGTAAATAAAACAAAAACTTTCTAGATCCTCAGTACAGGAACAAAACACCTAGAACCGCTATCAGAATAAAAAAATGCTTGTAAAAAAAACCCTGCCATTCAAGAATTCGAGTAATCCTCAACTGGATAGCGTCCGCTAAGAGTGAGGAAGCCTGATAGGCAAGAGTAATAAACCTGGCCATAAGATAGGTCTCAGTTCAGTGTGGGGGATACGCCTTGCTTTGCGAGCTGGGGTAGACCCCCTCGGGGAGTTTCCCTTAGTGGAGGACACCGGGTGCCACACCGGCGAGGGGGGTGACATGAGGGCAGCCAGTTCCCAATCTTCTATCTCCGGGGTTGGGATCTGTAGCGTCTCGCAAAAACTGACAATATCCTGTGGTGTTTTAAGAGTAGCTGTGCGCCCATCAGAGCGCGCGCTCAGCACGAAGGGGAAAAGCCACCTATATGGAATACGCCTCTCCCTAAGAGTAGCAAGAAGCTGCTTAAGATGGCAGCGTTTTTGAAGGGTATGCCAAGACAAGTCCTGAAATAACTGAATGCTCGACCCCTGGAACTTAATCTGGCGCAGTCCTCTGGCCCTTTCCATAACCGCCTCCTTTTCTTTGTAGTCGTGGAAGCAGCAGATAATGTCCCTTGGGAACGATGAGGTGGATTTAGGCCTAAGCGCTCTATGGGCTCTGTCAAGCTGATAGGACCAGGGAGGAGAACACTCCATAACCTGATTAAAAATAGCATCTAGAACTGACTGCACATTCTCTTCACCCTGGGCCTCAGGGACACTTCTGACCCTTATATTGCATCTGCGTCCCCTGTTATCGAGGTCCTCTAGATGGCGGGCCATACCATTCACCGTGGAGATCTGGTCCAGCACTGCAGGGTGTAGTTGCTCAATGTATTTACGGGTATTATCCTGATCATCCTCTAATGTCTCGACTCTGGACGCAATCTGTTTAAAGTCATGTCTGATGCTTGAGATCTCATCTCTGCATGCTTGTTTAATTTCTGATATCATAGCTTGCCAATCTTCCCTGGTGGGAAAATGCCGTGTGAGCTCAGACCCCTGGGAGTTATCTGCCCTGTGTGGGCTAGGAGAAGGAGGTGGACGTTCAGGTGAGCCCTGCCATGATGGGGCTGAGTTAACAGAGTCTCTGGCTGGAGATGGGAATGCAGACCCTGAGTCCAGGCTGTCCTGTCCTGCATATGTGACGCCAAGGGGGGATGCATCCATGGACTGGTGGCTTGGGTGTCTGCCTTGGGCGTGCGAGGGCGACTTGGCTGCCATGGCGCTGTATAGTGGCAGGGGAGGTGTCCGTGCAGGGACTGTGGGTCAGCCAGCAGGAGAGAGGGGGGTGGGGGGGGAGGGCCCGCTGCGGCTTGTACCTGTTCCGCCAATGTGGCTTGTGACCGTTCTGCAGTGGCGTCCGTCCCCGTCTGGGCGGCTCTTGTGACTGGTCTGGTCGGCGTCTCTCCGCTCTCCCCTGCGATCCGGGCGCCGCAGCTCCGCTCTGGTGGAGAGCCTGGAGCAGTAATGGCGCCGCTGGGCCTGGATGCGCCTGGCGTGACGAGCTGCGCAGGAGGAAGTTGTCCAGCGCTGTCCGCGTCGCGGCGGGTGTCGGAGGCCTTCCCAAGCTTTTCTCCTGCTGCTAAGGCTTTCTTCTGCCCATGTAGGGTGCTTATGGCGGCTGGGTGTGCTAGTTTTAGCGGTTCGGTGCGGGAGCTCTGCCTATCACGCGACCGACTCCATCAACTTCCGGTACCTCCCACGCCTAACCCTATTTAAATTACTTTTCTTCCACTCCTTTAAGTAGAAGTAGTTTTCCATGGCACGCTATACCACAGGCATGCGTCATGCCAAATAGCGAAACTGATATTATTTGTAGTGGTCTATAGGTGTGAAGAGCCGTTATACAGGGGAGAAAGGGCCCAAGCTGAAGTATTGAACCAGGGCCCATGAGCATTCAGTTACGCCCCCGGGTCTGATCACTGGGGGTTCCACCACTGGGACTCCACCAATCCGTATCCCTCGTTCTTTCTCAAAGCTTGTGCGCAGTGAAGAAGTGTTCAAGAGGAGCAGTGCTCACTGTAGCACCAAAGTGAGATGGAG
Source organism: Phyllomedusa bahiana (assembly GCA_025379985.1). Taxonomy (NCBI): domain Eukaryota; kingdom Metazoa; phylum Chordata; class Amphibia; order Anura; family Hylidae; genus Phyllomedusa; species Phyllomedusa bahiana. The sequence continues at coordinate 12,935 of JAODAL010028543.1, forward strand.
AAAAGCAGAGTACAGTGTTGGCTATCTTCATCAGTCTCACAGAATTTGTTTAGAGCAGTAGTGCGGTTTGTTGTCAACTATGCTTAGATACTTCTTTACTGGTCAATTGCTGTGAGGTAGATCATGTAACATGGGTCCCCACTTTATGTGGTGGGAGCATTAGCAATCATTTATCATCTTGTGGATATCTCACGTGAGCAAAACCCCTTTGTCCAGTCTCTCCTGATAAGTTTTGTGGAACCTTTCACCATTTTGTAGCCATAGCTGGACCTGTTTTGTTATCAGTGTGATGCATAGATAAGGTCTCCAGAACTGAATTCTACAGACAGAATGCTTGGGAGTAAAAACCAGCCAAAGGAAAGACTGTATGGGAGGAGGACCTGTTCTGTGTTATCAATGTGTGATGTAAAGGAGGACTCCAGAACTGAATACCATTGACAGAGTGCTTTAAAAATGAAAAAAAAACCAGTGAAAACTATTTAACCCCTTAACGACACTGGGTGTAAACTTACATCCTTTGAGGCTGCGCCATCTAAATGAATGAGAAATGGTGCCATGCACTGTTCCTCACTCTGATCGGCACCCCCGCGCTGAGATTATGGGGTGCAGATCCGTTAACATGGCGGCTGGAAGCTTGATGATGGTTTCCATTGCCACCCTTATTCTTTATTTTCACTTCCTGTCCCAGAAAGGAAGTAATAGGACCACCATCTTTATACACCCTTCTGCATAGTTTACACAATGCAGAATAGTGTACTGACAATCGTGCCTCTTAGTGGTCAAGTACCCAATGGGAACTTAATGGTAAAGTAAAAAAAAAAAAATAATAATAATGTATAAAATTGTTTAAATGTTTAAAAATTGAAAAAATTTAAAGTTCACCACCTTTGTTATTTTACAAACAAAAATAAGTAACACCTAATTGGTATCGCCGCGTCCGTTAAATTCCAATCTATTAAAATATCACATAATTTATCCCGTATGCTGAACTCTGTAGAAGGAAACATTTCCAAACAACAAAACTGAAGTTTTTTGGTCATTTCCTGTCCCCTAAAAATTGGATCAAAAGTGATCAAAAATCCACATCTATCCCAAAATGGTACCAATAAAAAGTAAACTTCAGCGCGCAAAAAATGCACTCTCACACAGGTCCCTAGGGGGAAGTAAAAAAAAAGCTTTTTGGTCGTAGAAAATTTGCGTGCGGCGTAGATTTTAAGAAAAAAAGAAATGGTTTTTCATTTTTTTTTTTACAGAAATAAAAAAATAAAGAAAACCCACATTTGGTGTAATTTAAAATCCTATCAACCTGCAGGGAAAAAAGTAAAATCATTTTACCCAGGAAGGGGAACCCCCCATAAAAACAAAACTCCTACAAAAATGGAGCAAGTACGTTTTATTTACATAACATTTTTTCTTTTTGTAAATATAATAAAATTCTGTTTATTTTATAGTTAAAATTCCCGGGTTATATTATAGTAAAAATTTGGGGTAAAAATATATATTTTGTGCATATTATTTGTAATATTCCTTTTTTATAAGTATTTTTCTGGGGTATATTATGTTTAAAATTTTGGTATATTTAAAAGTAGTTTTAATGTTTTTTTACCGTGTTGCCAATAGAAATTTGTGGAAGAGTGAAGAAATCAGGCGATAACCTTTTTCAGGCTAACTGAGTATATTTGATGTGAGCTTTCGAGAGAACTAGCTCCCTTCTTCAGACAAGATGTTATTACAAGAATTGAAAATTCACAGACTTATTATACACAAAAGACATGGACCTTCAAAGGGTCCTAGAATTTTTAAAAATAACAAATTGCAATATAAGCAGAGAAGTCATTTACAACAGATCAAGACATCAACTATCTGGAAACTTGTGAGGCATGACGGAGGGGTCAGTAAATCTGTGTCTTATCTCACAGCCATCAGGTACAATTTGTGGCCATCACAGTTCACACATAGTTTGACATAAAGCTGGCATGAATATTTAGCCCATTTTGCAGAGTCTGAAATTTTTGTATTAATTTAAATTCCCACTCCTTTCTCTCCCTCTGCGTCTTAAAGTGTATATTATAGTATATTCTGTGTAATATAGTATATTCTGTGTATATTATAGTATGTTCTGTGTATTATAGTCATAGTTGCCAACTTTTGAAAATGGAAAAGCAGGAGATTGAAAAGGGCGGCGTGCGTAGCGTAGATGCCTCCTTGTAGCCAAGTAGATGCCCCCTTGTAATCAAGTAGATGCCCCCTTGTAGCCAGGTAGATGCCCCCTTTGTTAGCCAGGTAGATGCCCCCTTTGTTAGCCTAGGTAGATGCCCCCTTTGTTAGCCAGTAGTGTCCTTTAGTAGCAGTGTTCCCCCTTTCAGTAGCCAGGTAGTTGCCCCCTTCAGTAGCCAGGTAGTTGCCGCCTTCAGTAGCCAGGTAGTTGCCCCATTCAGTAGCCAGGTAGTTGCCCCATTCAGTTGCCAGGTAGTTGCCCCCTTCAGTAGCCAGGTAGTTGCCCCATTCAGTAGCCATGTAGATGCCCCTCTATAGCTAATAAAAATAAAATAATAAAAGCCACTTACCTCACCAGGCTCCCTGCAGCACGGCCAGCTCCGGACATCTCCTGCCTGATCTCCTCAGCGTCGCAGGGGGAGTGAGTGCAGCCGCGCGTCACACCCCCTGCGACGTTGAGGTGTATGTACAGCGCACACAACGGCGCTGTACATACAGGGGGAGAAGGGAGGAGGGAACGATCCCTCCTGTCTCCTCCCTGCACAGTGAGACGCGACGGGCAGGTGAGCGGCCGCTGCGGCCACGTCACCCGCCTGTAGCAGCGGCCGGCGGCGCCAGAGTAGCGCACAAGCGCTACTCTAGCGCTGCGGTAATTTAAAGAATCCCTGCTGCCTGCTGGCGGCGGGAGGAATGCCAACTCTGCCGGGAGGGACCCCAAATAGCGGGACCCCCCCGCCAAAAGCGGGAGAGTTGGCATGTATGAGTATAGTATGTTCTGTTTAATATAGTATATTTTGTGTATATTATAGTAAATTCTGTGTATATTATAGTATGTTCTGTATATATTATAGTATATTCTGTGTATAGTATATTCTGTGCATATTATAGTAAATTCTGTGTATATTATAGTATATTCTGTATATTATAGTATATTCTGTGTAATATATTATATTCTGTGTATATTATAGTATGTTCTGTGTAATATATTATATTATGTGAAAATTATATTAATTCTGTGTATATTATAGTATATTCTGTGTAATATAGTATATTCTGTGCATATTATAGTAAATTCTGTGTATATTATAGTATATTCTGTGTATATTATAGTATATTCTGTGTAATATAGTATATTCTTTGTATATTATAGTATGTTCTGTGTAATATAGTATATTCTGTGCATATTATAGTAAATTCTGTGTAATATAGTATATTCTGTGTATATTATAGTAAATTCTGTGTATATTATAGTATATTCTGTGCAATATAGTATATTCTGTGTATATTATAGTATATTCTGTGTAATATAGTATATTCTGTGTAATATAGTATATTCTGTGTATATTATAGTAATTCTGTGTATTATAGTATATTCTGTGTATATTATAGTATGTTCTGTGTAATATAGTATATTCTGTGTAATATAGTATATTCTGTGTAATATAGTATATTCTGTGTATATTATAGTATATTCTGTGTAATATAGTATATTCTGTGTATATTATAGTAATATTCTGTGTAATATAGTATATTCTGTGTATAGTATATTCTGTGTATATTATAGTATATTCTGTGTATATTATAGTATATTCTGTGTAATATAGTATATTCTGTGTATATTCTAGTAATTCTGTGTATATTATAGTATATTCTGTGTAATATAGTATATTCTGTGTATATTATAGTAAAATATGTGTATATTATAGTATATTCTGTGTAATATAGTATATTCTGTGTATATTATAGTATGTTCTGTGTAATATAGTATATTCTGTGTATTATAGTAAATTCTGTGTAATATAATAATATTCTGTGTATATTATAGTAAATTCTGTGTATATTATAGTATAGTCTGTGCAATATAGTATATTCTGTGTATATTATAGTATATTCTGTGTAATATAGTATATTCTGTGTAATATAGTATATTCTGTGTATATTATAGTATGTTCTGTGTAATATAGTATATTCTGTGTAATATGAATGACACCATTAGAAAGTTCATCCTGTCCTGCAAAGTAAAAGCCCTCACACGTCTATGTGGGCGGATAAATAATAGAGTCCTGGCTCTAGGTTTTCCCTCCTCGCCTTCCCAGAGCCATAACTTTATGTTCCCCATCTACATGGACAGGCGAGGGCTTGTATTGTGCGGGACAGGTTCTCATTGACCGTAATAATATGAGCGGCTGCTCTGTGCTCTCATCGATATCACAGAACTGAAGAGTGCGCTCCTGCAGGAGAGAGGGGCAGAGCCGCGGGCTGTGCAGCGCTCCTCACCGTTACCCCTAGCAGCACGTACACAAGCACACGGCCCGGAGCACGCCCTCCCCGCATAGCAACCAACAGACGCAGCACAGCCCCGGCCACACTGACACGACTCTCGGAGGCAGCGTGCGCTGACCGTGTCTTCTGGGATAGGCGCCCGCAGCAGTGAGCGCAGATGGCGCAGTAAGCAGCCGCATGTCCGTAGTGACCGGCGCTGAATCGCTTGTACTGGAGAGTGGTCGCTTAGCAACCCCGGGAATCAACAGAGCCGACCTGCGCTTCTGCTGATACGTGACGGCCGTTTCCGATGGAGCAGGTAACCTGACATGAGCGACTGCCGGCTCACCCCTTGTTTCTCTATATAGTAACAACCAGTCCAGTCTTTGGCTGCTCAGCAGTTTGAAGGGGATCTCGGCTTCCTTTCAAATATTAATTTGCAGGTGCTCCCCTTCCCCGGTCGGCGGTGCCAGCACCGCTCTGGGCTTCTGTCACCGCTGCCTCCTTTTATGTTCCTATTTGTTCTCCTGCATTGGGCTCTGTCTCCACCGCAAAGCAATGCACTCATAATTTTTTTAGGATTTTAAAAGCGCCGAAAATTGGGTCATTCAGGCTGCCCCATAGAGGACAATAGAAAAAGCGAGCTGTAGTCGTGTTGTATAATATGTCGGCACTTTTAGTCTTTTCATCGTCTTCCCATAAAATTCAATTGTATGGGTGACGTAAAAAAAACGAGAACCAGCCATAGTTTTTACACAAAACGTGATAAGAGGCGCGGTCCTGCATCGGAAAAAAACGGTCGATTTTTGTTCCGTTTTTTGTCCAAATTAGTTTAGACCTATTCTAAGTTTATGTAGCGGCGTTCAGGATGTGTGGAGCCGGTTCACATCATGAGCCAATACCCTGCCGGTTAGCTAAAGCTGCAGGGATTGGAGGTGGCTCCGATCTCAGCCGTGTAACCATTCAAACACAGCGGTGAACTTCAGGGCCGGACTGGGAATAAAAATCAGCCCTGGCACTAAGCCCCCAGGAGCCCACATACAATATCCGCTTCCAAAATGTCCCTTGTTCTCGCACCTTTGCCATGTTCTAAAATAAAAATACACTATAAAGTTGCTTTCACAAGGAGCGTTTTTTGATGCATTTTTTTTTGTGTTTTTGGTGCGTTTTTGTGCAGAAAGGGAGAGCATTATGCTGAACATTTCTGCACAAAAAACGCATCAAAAAATGCACCAAAACCGCTCCGTGTGAAAGCCCCCTACAACAACAAGAAAGAAACAGTGGTGCAGAGAAACCCCTCATCACCCGAGTCAGGTGTGCAAATTGCTTTACAAATCCGGGACAAGCCCACACACTACATAAGCACCAACATAAACCTACAACCCCACCAATCACATCCCCAGTAGTCAGGTCCCCCAGCACATGAATACAGCACTGACTCAACACAGAAGTAAACTTACCCCTGACAGCAGGGACTCACAGGAGACGTTCATCTCTGATGGGAGTTGTCCCTTTTCCTTTTCTTCTCCATCTGGCCCCAAAACCTCCATGTGTCTTCCCCTGATGAGTCGTTCCCTTTCCTTTTTTCTCCGTCCAGTACAGCATGCAATGTCTTCTTCTCCCAGTCATACTCGTCCCTATAGAATTTACCACAAATACACTTAGACTCCTCTCTTTTCCAGCACTTTCCTATCAATTCCCCAAACACGTATGTTTAGACCCTAAAAATAGAAATTAAAAAATGTCAGATAAGTGGCATGTAAATAGGGAGACCCCATTAGATAGGTAAACAGGGCCTTCCTCCCTTAATTTGGAGGGCCTACCCTGTAATTAGCCAGAAGCTTTGGGGGTGCCCCCAGTAAACTAGCCCGGTTGGGGCTGCCCCCCCGTAACTAGCCAAGGTGGCTGGGGCTGCCCCCGGTAACTTTGCCAGGTGGCTGGGGCTTTCCCCCCGGTAACTGCCAGGTGGCTGGGGCTGCCCCCGGTAACTAGCCAGGTGGCTGGGGCTGCCCCCGGTAACTAGCCAGGTAGCTAGGGCTGCCCCCGAGTAACTAGCCAGGTAGCTAGGGCTGCACCCAGTAACTAGCCAGGTAGCTAGGGCTGCCCCCATTAACTAGCCAGGTAGCTAGGGCTGCCCCCAGTAATCAGCCAGGTAGCTAGGGCTGCCCCCAGTAATCAGCCGGTAGCTAGGGCTGCCCCAGTAACAGCCAGGTAGCTAGGGCTGCCCCCCCAGTAATCAGCAAGGGTAGGGCCAGTAATAAGCCAGGTAGGGCCAGTAATTAGCCATGTAGGGCCAGGGGCAGTAATTAGCCAGCTGGGGCCAGTATGTAGGCAGGCAGGGCCAGTATGTAGGCAGACAGGGCCAGTATGTAAGCAGGCAGGGCCAGTATGTAGCCAGGCAGGGCCAGTATATAGACAGGGCCACTTATAGGTAGATGGGCAGTATATAGGCAGACGGGACTGGTATATAGGCAGACAGGGCAGTATATAGCTAGGCAGGGCTGGTATATAGCTAGGCAGGGCATAGCTAGACAGGGCTGGTATATAGGGCCTACCCCTGTAATTAGCCAGGAAGCTGGGGCTGCCCCCAGTAACTAGCCAGGTAGCTGGGGCTGCCCCCAGTAACTAGCCAAGTGGCTGGGGCTGCCCCCGGTAAATAGCCAGGTAGCTCGGGCTGCCCCCAGGAACTAGCCAGGTAGCTTGCGCTGCCCCCTGTATCTAGCCAGGTTGCGCGTGCTGCCCCCAGTAACTAGCCAGGTAGCGAGGGCTGCCCCCAGTAACAAGCCAGGTAGCTAGGGCTTCCCCCAGTAATCAGCCCGGTAGCTAGGGCTGCCCCCAGTAATCAGCCAGGTAGCTAGGGCTGCCCCCAGTAATCAGACAGGTAGGGCCAGTAATTAGCCATGTAGGGCCAGGTAGGGCCAGGAGCAGTAATTAGCCAGCTAAGGCCAGTATTTAGGCAGGCAGGGCCAGTATGTAGGCAGGCAAGGCCAGTATGTAAGCAGGCAGGGCTAGTATGTAGCCAGGCAGGGCCAATATATAGACAGGGCCACTTATAGGTAGACGGGCAGTATATAGGCAGATAGGGCTGGTATATAGGCAGACAGGGCTGGTATATAGACAGACAGGGCAGGTATATAGCTAGTCAGGGCTGATATATAGCTAGTCAGGGCTGGTATATAGCTAGACAGGGCTGGTATATAGCTAGACAGGGCAGTATATAGCTAGACAGGGCTGGTATATAGCTAGACATGGCAGTATATAGCTAGACAGGGCTGATATATAGCTTGACAGGGCTAGTAGTTTTAAAAAAATAGATAAAACCAATACTTACCTGATGTCTCTGCTTCCTCTTCTGTCCTCTTCCCCGGAGTGCTGCCGGCAGCAGTGTGCGGGACGCGGAGCGGGCGTGCGATGAGGTCATCACATCGCGCACCTGCCCCGCGGCCTCCTGGGAGCTGAACAGACAGGATCAGAAGATCCCGGCTGTTTAGCCTCGGCCTCTGCTTGCACCGCGCGGGGCAGGAGGCGGTCGTGATGGCTGCATGGCTGGGACGGTGACCCGGCCGTGCAGCCGTGTGGCGAGGGGGGCCTGTCGGTCCCCTGCCACAGGGGTCCGGTCGCAGATGTAGCGCTCCACAGACCGGCGCCGGGGCTCGGGGCCCGCCGTGGGGAAACACTGGTTCCCTTGGCGGGCGATCCGAGCCGGCCCTGCGGCCCGGACCCCAGCGGCCCACCGGGCCTGGTGAATGTAACAATTATAGAGCGGCCCTGAGGCAAGAGCCCAGGGTGCTGTTCACCTACTTTTGCCACAAAAAACTGGGAAATCATATTGACTTGAGTATAAGCCTAGGGTGAAAAATACAGTGGCTACTGGTACATTTCAAAAATAAAAATGGATACCAATAAAATGACATAGGAAGGTATAGGCAGTTTATTGTCCCCATAGGCAGTTTAATGACCCCATAGGCAGGTATATGTTCCCCATAGGCAGGTAGAGGCAGGTATATGTCCGTTATAGGCAGGTACATGTCCCCCCATAGGCAGATATAGGCAGGTATAGGCAGTTATAGGCAGGTATATGTCCCCCCATAGGCAGGTATAGTCAGGTATTTGTCCTCCTATAGGCAGGTATAAGCCGATATATGTCCCCCCATAGGTAGGTATATGTCCCCCACAGTATGTATAGGCAGGTATATGTCCCCCCAGAGGCAGGTATATGCCGGCATAGGTATATTGCCTCGCTCCCCCGCTGCGCTGACTCCCAGCGCTCCCACTGCTTGCCAGCACCGAGGCTGTTATGTCATCAGGCAGCGTCGTGGCCGTCTGGGGTCCACTATGGAGCAGGGAGTGTTCGCTCTCTGCTCCGCAGTGGTATTTTCACCTGTATGCGCTCCCAGAGGAGTCTACAGGTTAAGAGATTACCGACAGCGCCCGGACGCTGTCAGCTGACTCGGGACTCGGCTATATGCGCTCCCTGAGGAGTCGCCTATAGCTGATGTGTCCTTGTTGGTCCCCGGGGCATTGCAGCGCCCGAGCGCCGACAGTGATTCGAGTGGAGGACGGATTTTTCGTCACATTTTTTGTGCTGAAAAACTCAGCTTATACTCGAGTATATATACGGTATTCTGCCACAGGATGACTCCTTTTTTTTATCCGGGAGAAGTTGTACTTTTTGGGAGCATAGTTTTTTTTTTAAATATTTTTTTTTTTTTTTACATCCTTTACATTTCACACTAAATAACTTGTTAGATTAATTCTTTAGGTTATTACAGTCGTGTAGATACCTCATACATGTATAGTTTTTTTTTGTTTAATGCAGGCACAATTATTTTTTATTAAATATTTTATTAATTTTTTCTACATTTTTATGCTTTACTTTTTTATGATACCATGAAGGGATAACTATTTTACAATTATTATTATTTTTTTTTTTACACTTAGCAACATATTAGCATATTCATATTCATATATGCTAATACATTATAATCTGTGTCAGTGTGACACTGCAGGCTTATTATACAGACAGTCCTGGGGCTACTCTAGGTCCACAGGGCTGACTGTGGAGACGTTTCCCGGGCTCTGTCGGATGACTGGGAGTCACGGTCACCCGATGGAGCAAGGGAAAGCCCTTTGAATATGCCGCTGTCAAGGACCGCAGCAATCAAAGGGTTAAGCGCCGGAGAGCGGAGGTTTCCTCCACTTCCCAGTGCTTGTAGAGACTGTTCTCGGAACAGAGCTGTTAATCACAGTACTGTTCCTAGCGCAGCTGCGGCGATGGGAGCTGCAAAACTGCTGTCTGCAGTTACATCTTTTGGCATCGCTGTAGATAAACAATCAGCAACACTTGCTGTCAAAAGATGGTGGGCAATTGTTAAGGGGATAAAGAAATAAAGGAAACGTATACAATATTAAATCAAGACACCGCCATTTTGCCTTTTTACAAAAATTATAAAAAAGTTACACATTGGTATCTCCGCATCCATGAATGTCTGATCTATTAAAATATACCAGCATTCATCCTGTATGGTGAACATCACCCCCAAAAATTTAAAATAAAAAATGATCAAAAGTGGCATGTTTCCCAAAATGACACCAATAAAAACTATGCTTCAACCTGCAAAAAACAAGCCCCAATCAGGTCCAAGGACTGAAGAACCAAAAATGATTGCTGAAAATACAAATTTAAAAAAGAGAAACGTCGTGATTTTTTTTTTATTAAAGTACTAAAACATTACACAAACTACCAATGTGGTATAATCAGAATGGTACCAACTTGCAGTAAACAGGTAACGTCATTTATACTTAATGTGGTGGGTATGTGTGACTGGTGTGTACAGTATGTGGTGGGTATGTGTGACTGGTGTGTACAGTATGTGGTAGGTATGTGTGACTGGTGTGTACAGTATGTGGTGTGTGACTGGTGTGTACAGTATGTGTGACTGGTGTGTACAGTATGTGGTGGGTGTGTGTGACTGGTGTGTACAGTATGTGTGACTGGTGTGTACAGTATGTGGTGGGTATGTGTGACTGGTGTGTACAGTATGTGGTGTGTGACTGGTGTGTACAGTATGTGTGACTGGTGTGTACAGTATGTGGTGGGTATGTGTGACTGGTGTGTACAGTATGTGTGACTGGTGTGTACAGTATGTGGTGGGTATGTGTGACTGGTGTGTACAGTATGTGGTGTGTGACTGGTGTGTTCAGTATGTGTGACTGGTGTGTACAGTATGTGGTGGGTGTGTGTGACTGGTGTGTACAGTATGTGTGGCTGGTGTGTACAGTATGTGGTGGGTGTGTGTGGCTGGTGTGTACAGTATGTGGTGGGTGTGTGTGACTGGTGTGTACAGTATGTGGTGGGTATGTGTGACTGGTGTGTACAGTATGTGTGACTGGTGTGTACAGTATGTGGTAGGTATGTGTGACTGGTGTGTACAGTATGTGGTAGGTATGTGTGACTGGTGTGTACAGTATGTGGTAGGTATGTGTGACTGGTGTGTACAGTATGTGTGACTGGTGTGTACAGTATGTGGTAGGTATGTGTGACTGGTGTGTACAATATGTGTGACTGGTGTGTACAGTATGTGGTGGGTATGTGTGACTGGTGTGTACAATATGTGTGACTGGTGTGTACAGTATGTGGTGGGTATGTGTGACTGGTGTGTACAATATGTGTGACTGGTGTGTACAGTATGTGGTAGGTATGTGTGACTGGTGTGTTCAGTATGTGTGACTGGTGTGTACAGTATGTGGTAGGTGTGTGTGACTGGTGTGTACAGTATGTGTGACTGGTGTGTACAGAATGTGTGACTGGTGTGTACAGTATGTTAGTGGTGTGTACAGTATGTGGTAGGTATATGTGACTGGTGTGTTCAGTATGTGTGACTGGTGTGTACAGTATGTGTGACTGGTGTGTACAGTATGTGGTGGGTGTGTGTGACTGGTGTGTACAGTATGTGACTGGTGTGTACAGTATGTTTTTAGGTGTGTGTGACTGGTGTGTACAATATGTGTGACTGGTGTGTACAGTATGTGGTGGGTGTGTGTGACTGGTGTGTACAGTATGTGTGACTGGTGTGTACAGTATGTGTGACTGGTGTGTACAGTATGTGGTAGGTATGTGTGACTGGTGTGTACAGTATGTGTGACTGGTGTGTACAGTATGTGTGACTGGTGTGTACAGTATGTGGTGGGTATGTGTGACTGGTGTGTACAGTATGTGTGACTGGAGTGTTCAATATGTGGTGGGTGGGTGTGACTAGTGTGTACAGTATGTGGTAGGTATGTGTGACTGGTGTGTACAGTATGTGACTGGTGTGTACAGTATGTGGTAGGTGTGTGTGACTGGTGTGTACAGTATGTGTGACTGGTGTGTACAGTATGTGGTAGGTATGTGTGACTGGTGTGTACAGTATGTGTGACTGGTGTGTACAGTATGTGGTGGGTGTGTGTGAGACTAGTGTGTACAGTATGTGTGACTGGTGTGTACAGTATGTGGTGGGTATGTGTGACTGGTGTGTACAGTATGTGGTGGGTATGTGTGACTGGTGTGTACAGTATGTGGTAGGTATGTGTGACTGGTGTGTACAGTATGTGGTGTGTGACTGGTGTGTTCAGTATGTGTGACTGGTGTGTACAGTATGTGGTAGGTATGTGTGACTGGTGTGTACAGTATGTGTGACTGGTGTGTACAGTATGTGGTAGGTGTGTGTGACTGGTGTGTACAGTATGTGTGACTGGTGTGTACAGTATGTGGTAGGTGTGTGTGACTGGTGTGTACAGTATGTGTGACTGGTGTGTACAGTATGTGGTAGGTGTGTGTGACTGGTGTGTACAGTATGTGTGACTGGTGTGTACAGTATGTGGTAGGTGTGTGTGACTGGTGTGTACAGTATGTGTGACTGGTGTGTACAGTATGTGGTAGGTGTGTGTGACTGGTGTGTACAGTATGTGTGACTGGTGTGTACAGTATGTGGTGGGTATGTGTGACTGGTGTGTACAGTATGTGTGACTGGTGTGTACAGTATGTGGTGGGTATGTGTGACTGGTGTGTACAGTATGTGTGACTGGTGTGTACAGTATGTGGTAGGTATGTGTGACTGGTGTGTACAGTATGTGTGACTGGTGTGTACAGTATGTGGTAGGTGTGTGTGACTGGTGTGTACAGTATGTGTGACTGGTGTGTACAGTATGTGGTGGGTATGTGTGACTGGTGTGTACAGTATGTGTGACTGGTGTGTACAGTATGTGTGACTGGTGTGTACAGTATGTGGTAGGTATGTGTGACTGGTGTGTACAGTATGTGGTAGGTATGTGTGACTGGTGTGTACAGTATGTGTGACTGGTGTGTACAGTATGTGGTAGGTATGTGTGACTGGTGTGTTCAGTATGTGGTGGGTATGTGTGGCTGGTGTGTACAGTATGTGTGACTGGTGTGTACAGTATGTGGTAGGTATGTGTGACTGGTGTGTACAGTATGTGACTGGTGTGTACAGTATGTGGTGGGTATATGTGACTGGTGTGTACAGTATGTGGTGGGTATGTGTGACTGGTGTGTACAGTATGTGTGACTGGTGTGTACAGTATGTGGTAGGTGTGTATGACTGGTGTGTACAATATGTGTGACTGGTGTGTACAGTATGTGGTGGGGAATGTGACTAGTGTGTACAGTATGTGTGACTGGTGTGTACAGTATGTGTGACTGGTGTGTACAGTATGTGGTAGGTATGTGTGACTGGTGTGTACAGTATGTGTGACTGGTGTGTACAGTATGTGGTAGGTATGTGTGACTGGTGTGTACAATATGTGTGACTGGTGTGTACAGTATGTTTGACTGGTGTGTACAGTATGTGGTGGGTATGTGTGACTGGTGTGTACAGTATGTGTGACTGGAGTGTTCAATATGTGGTGGGTGTGTGTGAGACTAGTGTGTACAGTATGTGTGACTGGTGTGTACAGTATGTGGTGGGTATGTGTGACTGGTGTGTACAGTATGTGGTGGGTATGTGTGACTGGTGTGTACAGTATGTGTGGCTGGTGTGTACAGTATGTGGTGGGTATGTGTGACTGGTGTGTACAGTATGTGGTGGGTATGTGTGACTGGTGTGTACAGTATGTGGTGGGTATGTGTGACTGGTGTGTACAGTATGTGGTGTGTGACTGGTGTGTTCAGTATGTGTGACTGGTGTGTACAGTATGTGGTAGGTATGTGTGACTGGTGTGTACAGTATGTGTGACTGGTCTGTACAGTATGTGGTAGGTGTGTGTGACTGGTGTGTACAGTATGTGTGACTGGTGTGTACAGTATGTGGTAGGTGTGTGTGACTGGTGTGTACAGTATGTGTGACTGGTGTGTACAGTATGTGGTAGGTATGTGTGACTGGTGTGTACAGTATGTGTGACTGGTGTGTACAGTATGTGGTAGGTGTGTGTGACTGGTGTGTACAGTATGTGTGACTGGTGTGTACAGAATGTGGTAGGTATGTGTGACTGGTGTGTACAGTATGTGTGACTGGTGTGTACAGTATGTGGTGGGTATGTGTGACTGGTGTGTACAGTATGTGTGACTGGTGTGTACAGTATGTGGTAGGTATGTGTGACTGGTGTGTACAGTATGTGGTAGGTGTGTGTGACTGGTGTGTACAGTATGTGTGACTGGTGTGTACAGTATGTGTGACTGGTGTGTACAGTATGTGGTAGGTATGTGTGACTGGTGTGTACAGTATGTGACTGGTGTGTTCAGTATGTGGTGGGTATGTGTGACTGGTGTGTACAGTATGTGTGACTGGTGTGTACAGTATGTGTGACTGGTGTGTACAGTATGTGTGACTGGTGTGTACAGTATGTGGTAGGTATGTGTGACTGGTGTGTACAGTATGTGGTAGGTATGTGTGACTGGTGTGTACAGTATGTGTGACTGGTGTGTACAGTATGTGGTAGGTATGTGTGACTGGTGTGTTCAGTATGTGGTAGGTATGTGTGGCTGGTGTGTACAGTATGTGTGACTGGTGTGTACAGTATGTGGTAGGTATGTGTGACTGGTGTGTACAGTATGTGGTAGGTATGTGTGACTGGTGTGTACAGTATGTGACTGGTGTGTACAGTATGTGTGACTGGTGTGTACAGTATGTGTGACTGGTGTGTACAGTATGTGGTAGGTATGTGTGACTGGTGTGTTCAGTATGTGGTGGGTATGTGTGACTGGTGTGTACAGTATGTGGTAGGTATGTGTGACTGGTGTGTACAGTATGTGACTGGTGTGTACAGTATGTGGTAGGTATGTGTGACTGGTGTGTACAGTATGTGTGACTGGTGTGTACAGTATGTGGTAGGTATGTGTGACTGGTGTGTCAGTATATGTGACTGGTGTGTACAGTATGTGGTAGGTATGTGTGACTGGTGTGTACAGTATGTGTGACTGGTGTGTATAGTATGTGGTAGATGTGTGTGACTGGTGTGTACAGTATGTGTGACTGGTGTGTACAGTATGTGGTAGGTATGTGTGACTGGTGTGTTCAATATGTGGTGGGTATGTGTGACTGGTGTGTACAGTATGTGATGGGTATGTGTGACTGGTGTTTACAGTATGTGGTGGGTATGTGTGACTGGTGTGTACAGTATGTGGTGGGTATATGTGACTTGTGTGTACAGTATGTGGTGTGTGACTGGTGTGTTCAGTATGTGTGACTGGCGTGTACAGTATGTGACTGGTGTGTACAGTATGTGGTAGGTATGTGTGACTGGTGTGTTCAGTATGTGTGACTGGTGTGTACAGTATGTGGTGGGTGTGTGTGACTGGTGTGTACAGTATGTGGTGGGTATGTGTGACTAGTATGTACAGTATGTGTGACTGGTGTGTACAGTATGTGGTAGGTGTGTGTGACTGGCGTGTACAGTATGTGTGACTGGTGTGTACAGTATGTGGTAGGTATGTGTGACTGGTGTGTACAGTATGTGTGACTGGTGTGTACAGTATGTGGTAGGTGTGTGTGACTGGCGTGTACAGTATGTGTGACTGGTGTGTACAGTATGTGGTAGGTATGTGTGACTGGTGTGTACAATATGTGTGACTGGTGTGTACAGTATGTGGTAGGTATGTGTGACTGGTGTGTACAGTATGTGTGACTGGTGTGTACAGTATGTGGTAGGTATGTGTGACTGGTGTGTACAGTATGTGGTAGGTATGTGTGACTGGTGTGTACAGTATGTGGTAGGTGTGTGTGACTGGTGTGTACAGTATGTGGTAGGTATGTGTGACTGGTGTGTACAGTATGTGTGACTGGTGTGTACAGTATGTGGTAGGTATGTGTGACTGGTGTGTACAGTATGTGTGACTGGTGTGTACAGTATGTGGTAGGTATGTGTGACTGGTGTGTCAGTATATGTGACTGGTGTGTACAGTATGTGGTAGGTATGTGTGACTGGTGTGTACAGTATGTGTGACTGGTGTGTACAGTATGTGACTGGTGTGTACAGTATGTGGTAGGTATGTGTGACTGGTGTGTACAGTATGTGTGACTGGTGTGTACAGTATGTGGTAGGTATGTGTGACTGGTGTGTACAGTATGTGTGACTGGTGTGTACAGTATGTGGTAGGTATGTGTGACTGGTGTGTACAGTATTATTATTATTATCATTATTTATTTTAAAGCGCCATTGATTCCAGGGCGCTGTACATTCGAGGGGGTTACATACATTACATAAGTCAACGAGTACAGTGATAAGGGATAATGACAATTGGCATGACAGAGGGAGAGAGGACCCTACCCGCGAGGGCTTACAATCTACAAGGAGGGGGAAAGAGACAGGAGGTGAGGGGCAGACATGTTTGTGGAGGAAGTAGTGACAAGTTTAGTGAAGGTTATAGGCAAGCCTGAAGAGATGGGTTTTCAGGTTGCTTTTGAAGCTGGTGAAAGTGGAGGAGAGTCTGATGTGTTGGGGCAGTGAGTTCCAGAGTGTGGGTGAAGCACGGGAGAAGTCTTGGAGACGGTTGTGTGAGGAGCTGATAAGGGGAGAGCAGAGGAGAAGATCCTGTGAGGAGCGGAGAGTGCGTGGGGGGAGATATTTGGAAATTAGGGCAGAGATGTATGGAGGGGAGAGGTCATGGAGAGCCTTGTAGGTCATGGTTAGTAGCTTGAAATGAATTCGCTGGGCAATGGGAAGCCAGTGAAGGGATTGGCAGAGGGGAGAGGCAGAGGAGTAGCGAGGAGAGAGGTGGATAAGACGGGCAGCAGAGTTAAGGATGGATTGGAGGGGAGCGAGGGTGCTAGCTGGGAGGCCACTGAGAAGGATGTTGCAGTAGTCTAGGCGGGAGATGACAAGGGCATGGACCAGCATTTTTGTAGTGTCATAGCCGAGGAATGAGCGGATGCGAGAGATGTTTTTCAGGTGGAGGCGGCAGGCAGAGGTGAGGGTTTGGATGTGTGGTTTGAAAGATAAAGCAGAGTCTAGGATTACCCCAAGGCAGCGGACTTGTGGGACCGGTGAAAGTGTAGAGCCGTTGACTGTAATAGAGAGATCAGGGGCAGGGGTAGAGTTGGATGGTGGAAAGATGATGAGTTCTGTTTTCTCCCCATTTAGTTTTAGGAGACGGGAGGAGAAGAAGGAGGAAATGGAGGACAGACAGTCAGGGTCCGGGGAGGTAGAGAATTGACATCTGGGCCTGAGATGTAGAGTGGGGGATAAACAGCTACAGGTGGTAATGAAAGCCAGGTGAGGCTAGAGCTGACCGAGGGCCCAAGGGTGTAGATAGAGAAGAGAAATGGGCCCAGGACGACCCTTGGGGGACACCAACAGGAGAGTGGGGCCGGGGGAGGAGGTGGAGCAAGAATGAGAGACCTAAAAGTCCGATCAGTGAGGGACGAGGGAGATCCAGGAAAAAGCCAAGTCCGTGATGCCGAGGGAGGAGAGGATTTGTAGCAGGAGGGAATGGCGACAGTATCAAAGGCAGAGGACAGGCCAAGAGGAGGAGCACAGAGTAGTTGGCATGAGGCTTTAAACAGTTACTAGATCATTAGTGACTTTGGTTAGGGCAGTTTCGGTAGAGTGGTGGGGTCGAAAACCAGATTGTAGTGGGTCAAGAAGAGAGTTGGAGGAGAGGTGGGAGGTAGTATGTGGTAGGTATGTGTGACTGGTGTGTACAGTATGTGGTAGGTATGTGTGACTGGTGTGTACAGTATGTGTGACTGGTGTGTTCAGTATGTGGTGGGTATGTGTGACTGGTGTGTTCAGTATGTGTGACTGGTGTGTACAGTAGGTGGTTGGGGATGTTTTGACTGGTGTGTACAGTATGTGACTGGTGTGTTACAGTATGTGGTAGGTGTGTGTGACTAGGTGTACAGTATGTGGGAGGTATGTGTGGACTGGTGTGTACAGTAAGTGGGGAGGTATGTGTGCTTGGTGTGTACAGTATGTGTGACTGGTGTGTACAGTATGTGGTGGGTATGTGTGACTGGTGTGTACAGTATGTGTGACTGGTGTGTACAGTATGTGGTAGGTATGTGTGACTGGTGTGTACAGTATGTGACTGGTGTGTACAGTATGTGGTAGGTGTGTGTGACTAGTGTGTACAGTATGTGGTAGGTATGTGTGACTGGTGTGTACAGTATGTGACTGGTGTGTACAGTATGTGGTAGGTGTGTGTGACTGGTGTGTTCAGTATGTGTGACTGGTGTGTACAGTATGTGTGACTGGAGTGTTCAATATGTGGTGGGTATGTGTGACTGGTGTGTACAGTATGTGGTAGGTATGTGTGACTGGTGTGTACAGTATGTGTGACTGGTGTGTACAGTATGTGGTAGGTGTGTGTGACTGGTGTTACGTATGTTGACTGGGTGGGACAGTATGTGGTAGGTGTGTGTGACTAGTGTCACAGTATGTGGGGAGGTATGTTGACTGGTGTGTACAGTATGTGACTGGTGTGTACAGTATGTGGTAGGTGTGTGTGACTGGTGTGTACAGTATGTGTGACTGGTGTGTACAGTATGTGGTAGGTATGTGTGACTGGTGTGTACAGAATGTGTGACTGGTGTGTACAGTATGTGTGACTGGTGTGTACAGTATGTGACTGGTGTGTACAGTATGTGGTAGGTATATGTGACTGGTGTGTTCAGTATGTGTGACTGGTGTGTACAGTATGTGTGACTGGTGTGTTCAATATGTGTGACTGGTGTGTACAGTATGTGTGACTGGTTTGTACAGTATGTGGTGGGTGTGTGTGAGACTAGTGTGTACAGAATGTGTGACTGGTGTGTACAGTATGTGGTGTGTGTGTGTGACTGGTGTGTACAGTATGTGTGACTGGTGTGTACAGTATGTGGTAGGTATGTGTGACTGGTGTGTACATATGTTTTATGGGGTGTACAGTATGTGGTGGGTTATGTGTGACTGGTTGTGTACAGTAATGTGGTGGTATGTGGACTGGTGTGTACAGTAATGGTAGGTATGTGTGACTGGTGTGTATAGTATGTGGTGTGTGACTGTGTGTTCAGTATGTGTTGACTGGTTTGTAAAGTATGTGGTAAGTATGTGTGACTGGTGTGTACAGTATGGGGTTACTGTGTGTTTCATATGTGTGACTGGTGTGTACAGTATGTGGTAGGTATGTGTGACTGGTGTGTACAGAATGTGTGACTGGTGTGTACAGTATGTGGTAGGTATGTGTGACTGGTGTGTACAGTATGTGTTACTGGTGTGTACAGTATGTGTGACTGGTGTGTACAGAATGTGTGACTGGTGTGTACAGTATGTGGTAGGTATATGTGACTGGTGTGTTCAGTATGTGTGACTGGTGTGTACAGTATGTGGTAGGTATGTGTGACTGGTGTGTTCAGTATGTGTGACTGGTGTGTACAGTATGTGTGACTGGTGTGTACAGTATGTGGTGTGTGACTGGTGTGTTCAGTATGTGTGACTGGTGTGTACAGTATGTGTGACTGGTGTGTACAGTATGTGGTGGGTGTGTGTGACTGGTGTGTACAGTATGTGACTGGTGTGTACAGTATGTGGTGGGTGTGTGTGACTAGTGTGTACAGTATGTGTGACTGGTGTGTACAGTATGTGGTGGGTATGTGTGACTGGTGTGTACAGTATGTGTGACTGGTGTGTACAGTATGTGGTAGGTATGTGTGACTGGTGTGTACAGTATGTGGTAGGTATGTGTGCTTGGTGTGTACAGTATGTGGTAGGTATGTGTGACTGGTGTGTACAATATGTGGGACTGGTGTGTACAGTATGTTTAACTGGTGTGTACAGTATGTTTGACTGGTGTGTACAGTATGTGGTGGGTATGTGTGACTGGTGTGTACAGTATGTGGTAGGTATGTGTGACTGGTGTGTACAGTATGTGGTAGGTATGTGTGACTGGTGTGTACAGTATGTGGTGTGTGACTGGTGTGTTCAGTATGTGTGACTGGTGTGTTCAGTATGTGTGACTGGTGTGTACAGTGTGTGTGACTGGTGTGTACAGTATGTGGTAGGTGTGTGTGACTGGTGTGTACAGTATGTGTGACTGGTGTGTACAGTATGTGGTAAGTATGTGTGACTGGTGTGTACAGTATGTGGTAGGTATGTGTGACTGGTGTGTACAGCATGTGACTGGTGTGTACAGTATGTGGTGGGTATGTGTGACTGGTGTGTTCAGTATGTGTGACTGGTGTGTACAGTATGTGTGACTGGTGTGTACAGTATGTGGTAGGTGTGTGTGACTGGTGTGTACAGTATGTGGTAGGTATGTGTGACTGGTGTGTTCAGTATGTGTGACTGGTGTGTACAGTATGTGGTAGGTGTGTGTGACTGGTGTGTACAGTATGTGGTAGGTATGTGTGACTGGTGTGTACGTAGTGACTGGTGTGTACAGTATGTGTGACTGGTGTGTTCAGTATGTGGTAGTTATGTGTGACTGGTGTGTACAGTATGTGTGACTGGTGTGTACAGTATGTGGTAGGTGTGTGACTGGTGTGTACAGTATGTGTGACTGATGTGTACAGTATGTGTGACTGGTGTGTACAGTATGTGACTGGTGTGTTCAGTATGTGACTGGTGTGTTCAGTATGTGGTGGGTATGTGTGGCTGGTGTGTACAGTATGTGTGACTGGTGTGTACAGTATGTGGTAGGTATGTGTGACTGGTGTTTACAGTATGTGACTGGTGTGTTCAGTATGTGGTGGGTATGTGTGGCTGGTGTGTTCAGTATGTGTGACTGGTGTGTACATTATGTGTAGGTATGTGTTTACTGGTGTGTAGAGTATGTGACTGGGTGTGTACAGTAAAGTGGTGGGTTATATGTGAGTGGTGTGTTAAGTTTGTTTGACTGGTGTGTACAGTATGTGGTAGGTATGTGTGACTGGTGTGTACAGTATGTGACTGGTGTGTACAGTATGTGATGTGTGACTGGTGTGTACAGTATGTGACTGGTGTGTACAGTATGTGGTAGGTGTGTGTGACTGGTGTGTACAGTATGTGTGACTGGTGTGTTCAGTATGTGGTGGGTATGTGTGACTGGTGTGTACAATTTTGTGACGGTGTGTACAGTATGTTTGACTGGTGTGTACAGTATGTGGTGGGTATGTGTTACTGGTGTGTACAGTATGTGGTAGGGAAGTGTGACTGGTGTGTACAGAATGTGGTTGGTATGTGTGACTGGTGTGTATAGTATGTGGGGTGTGACTGGTGTGTTTTATATGTGTGACTGGTTTTGTACAGTATGTGGTAGGTATGTGTGACTGGTGTGTACAGTATGTGTGACTGGTGTGTACAGTATGTGGTAGGTATGTGTGACTGGTGTGTACAGTATGTTGTAGGTGTGTGTGACTGGTGTGTACAGTATGTGGTAGGTATGTGACTGGTGTGTTCAGTATGTGACTGGTGTGTACAGTATGTGGTAGATGTGTGTGACTCATGTGTACAGTATGTGTGACTGGTGTGTTCAGTATGTGGTGGGTATGTGTGACTGGTGTGTTCAGTATGTGGTGGGTATGTGTGACTGGTGTGTACAGTATGTGGTAGGTATGTGTGACTGGTGTGTACAGTATGTGGGACTAGTGTGTACAGTATGTGGTAGGTGTGTGTGACTGGTGTGTACAGTATGTGGTAGGTATGTGTGACTGGTGTGTACAGTATGTGTGACTGGTGTGTACAGTATGTGGTAGGTATGTGTGGCTGGTGTGTACAGTATGTGGTAGGTATGTGTGGCTGGTGTTTACAGTATGTGTGGCTGGTGTGTACAGTATGTGTGAGTGGTGTGTACAGTATGTGGTAGGTATGTGTGACTGGTGTGTTCAGTATGTGGTAGGTATGTGTGGCTGGTGTGTACAGTATGTGGTAGGTATGTGTGACTGGTGTGTACAGTATGTGACTGGTGTGTACAGTATGTGGTAGGTGTGTGTGACTGGTGTGTACAGTATGTGGTAGGTATGTGTGACTGGTGTGTACAGTATGTGGTAGGTATGTGTGACTGGTGTGTACAGTATGTGTGACTGGTGTGTACAGTATGTGGTGGGTATGTGTGACTGGTGTGTACAGTATGTGTGACTGGTGTGTATTTGTAATGTGGTAGATGTGTGTGACTGGTGTGTACAGTATGTGTGACTGGTGTGTACAGTATGTGGTAGGTATGTGTGACTGGTGTGTTCAGTATGTGGTGGGTATGTGTGACTGGTGTGTACAGTATGTGTGACTGGTGTGTACAGTATGTGGTGGGTATGTGTGACTGGTGTGTACAGTATGTGTGACTGGTGTGTACACTGTGTGGTAGGTATGTGTGACTGCTGTGTACAGTATGTGGTGGGTATGTGTGACTGGTGTGTACAGTATGTGTGACTGGTGTGTACAGTATGTGGTAGGTATGTGTGACTGGTGTGTTCAGTATGTGGTGGGTATGTGTGACTGGTGTGTTCAGTATGTGGTGGGTATGTGTGACTGGTGTGTACAGTATGTTTGGGCTGGGGTTTTTACAGAAAGTGGGGGGTAATGTGTGACTGGGGGTTTTTACAGTATGTGTGACTGGTGTGTACACTGTTGTGGGGTATGGTAGACTGCTGTGTACAGTATGTGGTGGGTATGTGTGACTGGTGTGTACAGTATGTGTGACTGGTGTGTACAGTATGTGGTAGGTATGTGTGACTGGTGTGTACAGTATGTGGTGGGTATGTGTGACTGGTGTGTACAGTATGACTGGTGTGTACACTGTGTGGTAGGTATGTGTGACTGGTGTGTACAGTATGACTGGTGTGTACACTGTGTGGTAGGTATGTGTGACTGCTGTGTACAGTATGTGGTGGGTATGTGTGACTGGTGTGTACAGTATGTGGTATTGTGGTGGTGCTTTGGGGTGTCGTATGTGGTGGGTATGTGTGACTGGTGTGTACAGTATTGTGGTAGGTATGTGGCGGGTGTGTACAGTATTAGGTAGGTATGTTGACTGCGTGTACAGTAAAGTGGTGGGTATGTGTGACTGGTGTGTACAGTATGTGTGACTGGTGTGTTCAGTATGTGGTGGGTATGTGTGACTGGTGTGTTCAGTATGTGGTGGGTATGTGTGACTGGTGTGTACAGTATGTGTGACTGGTGTGTACACTGTGTGGTAGGTATGTGTGACTGGTGTGTACAGTATGTGGTAGGTGTGGTAGATGTGTGTGACTGGTGTGTACAGTATGTGGTAGGTATGTGTGACTGGTGTGTACAGTATGTGGTGGGTATGTGTGACTGGTGTGTACAGTATGACTGGTGTGTACACTGTGTGGTAGGTATGTGTGACTGCTTTTTACAGTATGTGGTGGGTATGTGTGACTGGTGTGTACAGTATGTGGTATGTGTGGCTGGTGTGTACAGTATGTGGTGGGTATGTGTGACTGGTGTGTACAGTATGTGGTAGGTATGTGTGGCTGGTGTGTACAGTATGTGTGACTGGTGTGTACAGTATGTGGTAGGTATGTTTTGGATTTTTTTGGTGTGTACTGTATGTGTAGGTATGTGTGGTGGTGTTGTTCAGTATGTGGTGGGTATTGTGTGATTGGTGTGTACAGTATGTGGTGGGTATGTGTGACTGGTGTGTACAGTATGTGTGACTGGTGTGTTCAGTATGTGGTGGGTATGTGTATTTATCTCTATAAAAACAAAATCCACTCCAAAATGGCGCAATTGCATTTATTTCCACATTCCACCCAAATTCCAGGTTTCGCAGTATATTCTATGGTATGGTCAATGGCACCATTACAAAGTACAACTTGTCCCCCGGAAAAAAACCAAGCCCTCATAGGTCTATGTACGCCATCATGTTGGGTGTGGAGCAGGCACAAGAGCTGAGCCCACTTCATCCACACTGGGTGCCGACTATCTACAACTGAGCACGCCGCCAGAGGCCAGGACTGGGGAAAGCTCTGGTTCTAGATATTAACCTTCTTACTGTAGATGCTGTGGCCTGTGCAGCGGTAAACATATAGCACTGAGAACTTATAGTCACATTAAAGTTTGCGGGACCAGGATACTAGAGGTCAATAAAAGGAAGATATACTGTAAGGGACTCAATGTCCAAGTACTCAGGGGAACTAAAAATGAAAATTACTGTTACTTTGAAGGTCAATGAGCGAGAGATGGGGCTCATGAATACAATGGACCGACCTCTGCGAGCACCAGTTGGGCTTTACTGCTCTAAACAGTGGGTCACTACATTAGGACAGGGTTCACACTGTTGTTGACTATGTCGGAGGTATTCGTCGAGCTCCCCTAAAAAAGGTATGCCAACTGATGCCACATCATAGCCGTGGCCGGCCCATAGACATAGGACAGATGTAGTCCTATTTCATTATTTAGTTAAGCTGTAGCATTTCTTTCTACAAAAAATGTTAATGAAATGGCTCTTATAGTATAGTTATGTTATAGTTATAGCATAATTATGTTATATTTAT
The DNA here is from genome assembly GCA_025379985.1 of Phyllomedusa bahiana. Classification (NCBI taxonomy): domain Eukaryota; kingdom Metazoa; phylum Chordata; class Amphibia; order Anura; family Hylidae; genus Phyllomedusa; species Phyllomedusa bahiana. Next base: position 37,315 of record JAODAL010028543.1, read on the forward strand.
AGTATATTTAAAGTATAGTTATAGTATAGTTATTTTACTATACGCCTTGTCGGCATTTCAGTATGACTTCCTATCCAGTACTTTGTTGGGCCACTTTCTGACCCCCTGTATTGGATTGTCCTCTTTGTGCTGTACATTAGGAGGCTGATATTATGCAGATTATCTATTATGTGTAACGCACTGGACTGTTTCGCTGCATATTTGTCATGAATGAGAAAATAACACAAAAAATACAGACAGTCCCAACTTTTAAGGATTACAAAAAGGGACACATCAGGCCATGCCTCTAACCACCCACAAACACATGACATCACCACCAAGTGACCACACCTCTAACCACAGCCAAACAACATGGACATAACACAGGACACGACTCTAAAAACCTCATCCAAATACACATGACATCACATCAGACACACCATCTAACCTACACCCAAAACTTCATGACATCAACACCAAGACACACTCTAGAACCAATTCCCAAAACATGAACATCACACCAAGACACGCCTCTAACCATGCCCACACACGACAAACCAAGACACGCCTCTAACCACGGCCAAACACATGACATCACACCAAGACACGCCTCTAACCATGCCCACACACGACATACCAAGACACGCCTCTAACCACATCCAAACATATGACATCACATCAAGACACACCTCTAACATGCCCAAACACATGACACTGTCAAGTGATTAAATCAGGTGTGGAAATTATCTTTGTTCCACTCCTTATCCAATTAAATACCTCCTCCGAATTATATTATTATTATTGCGCCGGCAGCCAAGACCGAGAAACTGACCAACACCTTCGTTTAGGACATGGATCTGCTTTAATCACAGTTTAAAATTTCATTTCCCAAAAGAACTTTTTTTCACGACTATTTTATCACTACATGATTGGTTATTGGGGTCGCTAAGGACAAGTTTTAATTTGCATGTACGTATGAAGCATTAGTGATATGAACATTCCAAACCTCCTCTATTTTCTGGGGGGAGGGGTAGCTTGACTTTCTTGCTTCTAGCAAAAACGCATCTGTTCAAGCAAGGGTGTGGAAGATAATTGATACTTCGAAAAGGATTTTATAGCAGTAAAAAACTTTAACAAATATTGATGGCTTAAAAAAATGTAATGAGAAAAGATTTTGATGTTTTTTTCCTTAAATTACCCCAAATTGACAACACCACACCCCAAAACACGCCTCAAAAATACCCCCTAAACACATGACTTTTACCCAAGGCCGCCCCTAACCTGCCCCCAAAACCGACATCACACCAAGACACCCCCTAACCAAAAACCAAACAAAAGAACCACACCAAGACTGCCTCTCCCCCCCCACCAATGACATCACACAAAAAAAACGCCCCTAACCCCATCCAAACATAAAATACATCAGGGCCAAGCCCCTAACCACACCCAAACACATGACAAAACCAAAGGGAAATCTCTAACTACCCGTAAACACATGAATCACCCAAGCCGCCTCTAACCATGCCCACACACGACATCACACCAAGACACGCCTATAACCAAAACAAAAAAAACATCACAAAACACGCCCCTAACCCAAAACCAAAACATGACACCACCCAAGAATGCCTCTAACCCCGCCCACAAATGAAAACACACAAAAACCCCCCTTAACCCCCAACCCAAACATAACATAATCAGGCAAGCCCCTAAAACCCCCGCAAACAAGACCTCACACCAAGACATGCCTCTAACACACCCAAACACATGACACCACCAAGAACGCTCTAAAAAACACCAAAAACCCTGTCCACCAAAACAGCTCTAACCCACCGCAAAAACATGGGAAACACCCAAAACATGCCCCTAACCCACCCCAAAAACATGACATCACACCCAAGACAGCTCTAACCACACCCAAAACATGACATCACACCAAGAACGCCTTAACACACCCAAAAAACATGACATCACCAAGACACGCCCCTAAACCACAACCAAACACATGACTACACCAAGGGCACGCCTGTAACCACAACCCCAAAAACATGGGCATCAACCCCAAAGGGACTCCTCTAACCGTGCCACACAGACATCAACACGAAACTCCCTAACCGTGCCCCACATGACATCACACAAGAAATCCTTAACCCTGCCCACACTGACATACACAAGACAAACCCCTAACCCTGCCCCACCCTGACATCACCCAAGACACTCCTCTAACCACAGCCAAACATATGAAACAACCAAGCACGCCTCTAAACCCTGCCCACACCCCCGCATACCAAGACACGCCCTAACCACATCCAAAAATATGACATCACATTTAAGACACACCTTAAAATGCCCAAAAAAATGACACTGTCAAAATGATTAAATCAGGTGTGGAAATTATCTTTGTTTCCCCTCCTTATCCAATTTAAAACCTCCTCCGAATTATATTAAATTTTTATTGCGCCCGGGAGCCAGAGCTCGAGAAAATGACCAACACCTTCCCTTTAGGACAGGATCTGCTTTTAAACACAGTAAATTTCATTCAATAAACTTTTTTAAAACATGACTTTTTTTCACTACATGATTGGTTAATTTGGGGGTCGCTAGGACAAGTTATAATTTTCATGTAGTATGAAGATTAGTGATATGAACTTTTCCCCAAAAACTCCCATTATCTGGGGGGGAGGAGGGAGGCCCCTTTAATTTTTTTGCTTCTAGCAAAAAAACTGCATCTGCTCAAGCAAAGCTGTGTGAGGGTATCTGATCTTCGTAAGGATGTTAGGGAGTAAAAAAAAGTTTTTAAAAAACTATTGATGGCTTAATAAGAATGTAATGTGAAACGACTTTTGTGTTTTTTTCCTTTAAAATTTCCAATTGACTACCACAACAAGACAAGCCCTAATACCCTAAAACATGCATCCCAAACCCAAAGGGAGCCTAAACCTCCCCCCAACGAATCACACCAAGACACGCCCCTAACCCAAAACCCAAAAAAACATGAACCACACCAAAAATCCTCTAACCCCGCCCCAACACTGAAATCACCAAAACAGCCTTAACCACTTTCCCAAACATAACATCACATCAGGCCAAGCCTCTAACCACCCGCAAACACATGACATCACACCAAGACACGCCTCTAAAAATACCCCTAAACCATGAATCACACCAAGGCACCCCCTAACCCGCCACACCGACATCCCCAAGACACGCCTTAAACCAAAGCCAAAAACATGAAACCCAAACCAAAACATGCCTCTACCCCGCCCACACATACATCACACAAGAAATCCTCTAAACCCGCCCCCAAATGACATCACACAAAAAACACCTTAAAACCTGCCCACAAAATGACTCACACAAGACACTCCTCTAACCAAGCCAAAACTATGACATCACACCAAGACAGCCCCTAACCACCCAAAACATGAATCACACCAAGACAGCCCCTTAACCCAACCGCAAAACAGACATCACACCAAGACATGCTCTAACCCCCCACCAAATACATGACATCCACCCCGCACGTTCTAACCCACCCAAAAACATGAATCACAGCAAGACACCCCCTCTAACCACACCCAAACCAAAGACATCAAAAAGAACACCCTAACCATGCCCAAAAAATATGCTACACAAACACGCTTAACCATGCCCACACATGACATCACACAAGACACTCCTTAACCCCAACCAAAAAAATGAATCAACAAGGCACTCCTTAACCATGCCCAACATGACATCCACCAAAACACGCCTTAACCAAAGCCAAAACAAAGGGCATCACAAAAACCGCCCCCAAACCAAAGCCAAAAACTGACACCCACCAAAAACATGCCCCTTAAAACCCCGCCCCCCAAAAAATGACATCACACAAAACACGCCTCTCCACATCCAAAAAATAACATACATCAGGCCAAACCTTAACCACCCCCAAAAAACATGACATCAACCAAAACAGCCCCTAACCACACCCAAAACATGACACACCCAAGACACGCCCCTAACCACACCCAAACAAGAATCACACCCCGAACGCTTCTAACCCCCCGGCAAACACTGACATCACACCAAGACTGCCTCTAACCACACCAAATACATGAATCCACCAAGACCGCCTCTAACCCCCCCCAAAACCCTGACTCCACCCAAAACACTCCCCTAACCACACCCAAACACAGACACACACCAAAGACAGCCTCTAACCACACCCAAAACATGAATCAACCCCAAACAAAACCCCTAAAAAAAAACCCCACCCAAACACATGACATCACACCAAGACACACCTCTAACCACGGCCAAACACATGACATCACACAAGACACACCTCTAACCACGGCCAAACAAATGACATCACACAAGACACACCTCTAAACACACCAACAAATGACATCACACAAGACACACCTCTAACCACACCCACAAATGACATCACACAAGACACACCTCTAACCACAGCCAAACACATGACATCACACAAGACACACCTCTAACCACGGCCAAACACATGACATCACACCAAGACACGCCTCTAACCACACCCACAAATGACATCACACCAAGACACGCCTCTAACCACGGCCAAACACGACATCACACAAGACACTCCTCTAACCACGGCCAAACACATGACATCACACCAAGACATACCTCTAACCACGGCCAAACACATGACATCACACCAAGACACGCCTCTAACCACACCCACAAATGACATCACACCAAGACACGCCTCTAACCACGGCCAAACACATGACATCACACAAGACACACCTCTAACCATGCCCACACATGACATCACACAAGACACTCCTCTAACCACGGCCAAACACATGACATCACACAAGACACTCCTCTAACCACGGCCAAACACATGACATCACACAAGACACGCCTCTAACCACACCCACAAATGACATCACACCAAGACACGCCTCTAACCACGGCCAAACACATGACATCACACAAGACACACCTCTAACCATGCCCACACATGACATCACACCAAGACACTCCTCTAACCACGGCCAAACACATGACATCACACCAAGACACGCCTCTAACCACACCCACAAATGACATCACACCAAGACACGCCTCTAACCACGGCCAAACACATGACATCACACAAGACACTCCTCTAACCACGGCCAAACACATGACATCACACCAAGACACGCCTCTAACCACACCCACAAATGACATCACACCAAGACACGCCTCTAACCACACCCAAACACATGACATCACACCAAGACACGCCTCTAACCACGGCCAAACACATGACATCACACAAGACACACCTCTAACCATGCCCAAACACATGACATCACACAAGACACACCTCTAACCATGCCCAAACACATGACATCACACAAGAAATACATCTAACCACACCCACAAATGACACCACACAAGACACACCTCTAACCACACCCACAAATGACATCACACCAAGACACGCCTCTAACCACAGCCAAACACATGACATCACATAAGACACACCTCTAACCACACCCACAAATGACATCACACAAGACACACCTCTAAACACACCCACAAATGACATCACACAAGACACACCTCTAACCACACCCACAAATGACATCACACAAGAGACACCTCTAACCACAGCCAAACACACGACATCACACCAAGACAAGACTCTAGCCACACCCACAAATGAGATCACACCAAGACACACCTCTAACCACAGCCAAACACATACATGCCAACTTTTTAGATGCATTGTATCCAATGATGAAATATTAAGTAAGTTCTGTAATATACAGCAGGGAAGCAATCAGATACTTTTTAAAGCAAGATAGTCAGTTTATTGATGCAAATCAATTTCCCAAATGAAAAAGAGGGACATTTATCGAGCTAAGAGGGATAAGGGTTAAAAATAGGGACACTCGGGAGGTATGACATCCTGTTGCCCCCACAGATCCCATGCCGCAGTGTTTGGCCCCAGCTCTCCCTTCTCAGCCGAACCCTGATGTTACTGTAAGGCCATGTTCACATGGCTTAAAATGGGCCGTATTTCGGTCCGTAATTACGCGCCGGATGTGCGCCTATTACGGGCCGAAAACGGCCATTCATTACGGTGATTCACAGTTCTCATAGAGAACTATGGATTACGTTCCTCCTCCCCCCACCGGCGAACCGCCGGGCGGGGAGATAATTGACATGTGAATTTCTAGCCGCAAATACGCGCCGCTGGCAATTCAAGTCTATGGGCCGGCGAAGTGCAGGCCCCCTGCTCAGTCCCCCGCTCCCGCCCCGCCCCCGGTCACACGGCGTAATTGCGGGGCGTTATTACTCCCTGCAAATACACCGTGTGAACCTAGCCTAATAGTCAGAGGATCCGCAGCTGCAGCAAGTTACTTGGAGGCGCCAGCTGTGTGATCCCCGACACTCCTTATCTCAGGGGACATAGTCGGCCTTGTCCTGTTTAGATGTCAGATCAGGGGTCTGTAGAAGCTGAAGAATCACAACTCCCAGCATGCCCTGTCTGCAGTGTATTAGATCTCATGTTGGACCCACAATAGCCTTGCATATCTGCGGCATATATTGACAATATCACATCACCTTTTATGTAATACCAGCTCTGTATTCGGGGCCCGTGATGGTGGATCCTGATGTGAACGCTCCCCATATGTGTATGAGAAGTCTGTGAGACTACAGTGGGCAAAGGTAGAGGAGGGACTTTATTGGATCAGATAAATGCACTTAGACATAAAATTCTGCTGGAAACTATTGCTCAGCCCCCATTTTGGACACAGGATCTTTCGCCTCACTGAAAATAGTGGAGCAGACACCTGGCTATTTCTAGTACTCAATGGCAAGGGATCATACATGAAAACTAGTGTACTAATCAGCACCCATGTTCCACAACTACAAGTGCCAGCATGCCACACCACACATGTACTAATTGTACATGTGTGGTGTGATTAGTACATATGTTTAAAGGGAACCTATCACATAGATTATGCCTCCCTTGCTGAGGACAGCACAAGCCAGTGTCAGACCTGCTGTTCCCACCGCTGTGTCCCTTATTCTGTAAGATGCAGCAGTTTTAGATCATTTACCCCTCAAATCTTATTCATGAGCAGGTGTTGGCTCCACCCACCAAAGCCTAGCTCTGTCCACTGACCGTTATTCACATGTTTCTGCCTATTCAAAGTAATAGGTTTATCAGTTGAGGTGGGTGGGGCTAGCTTCTGATTGGCCGGGTTTGAAAAAAACAGACTCTTTGAAGAACTCTTCGAATGACTCTTCTGGCTGAAAACTGCAGATTTGAGCATTAAATACACTGCAGCATCTTACAGAATAAGGGACATCGCGCTGGAAACAGCATGTCTGACACTAGCTTGTTCTGCCCTCAGCCAGGGGGGCAAAAACTATGTGACAGGTTATCTTTAACATCTGCTTTTGTGGCATGCTGGCACTTGTAGTTCAATAGCAGCTAGTAGCTGTGGAACTACAAGTGCCAGCACTCCACATCACACATCTACTAAATATACCTGTTCTGACTTTCATACAAATTCAGCTTTAGAATGAACCTACAGTCTGTATCTTGTTTGGAACCCGTGGAATGCCTGTATTCAAAATTTATAGTGCTGGAACATAGGATGAGACTACATAGTGGTTCTTTGTTGATATTACCCCACAGACACATAAGGGCATGTTCACACGACGGATTTGGCCGCGGTTATGGCCACGGGTTCCGACGCTGTTTCCGCAGCCAAAACCGCGGCCAAATCGCGCCTAGTTTATTTACATGGTTTCCTATTGGAAACTGCGTTAATATTCACACCACGCGTGTTTGAGAACTCTCCTGTCAATTCTGACAGGGAGTCCTCAGCGCGGTGTTGCCGCGCGTGTCGCTGTGGGTGGTGCGCGGCTGGGCAGCGGCTGGCGGTGCGGTTTGCTCCCTGCCTACTAATTTGCATGGGGGCAAACCCTCGCCACAAGCCACGCCCCAAACCACGACCCACTTGCGCTGCGACCACGGCGCAAACCTGCGTCGGGAGACACGAGTTTGCGGCGAGGTGAGGACGTGGTTTGGCCGCGGCCAAACCCGTCGTGTGAACAGGGCCTAAGTTTACACAGAAGCTGTTAAACACGAATCAGTAGAACATTTAATACAAAACTTCTAGATGCACTATTACGACAAACAGTTGGTTGCAAAGATGTACATAGCCTGATTCTTCTTGTAGAAATACAAAGTTTAGTATTTTGTATTCTAGTTTAGTGTAGAAAAGAAAAGCAAATGATTCCTAAGGCCCTGTACACACAGTAGATTCTTCCAAGGTAAATTCACCAGAAGAAATTTGTATGGATTTCTACCTCTTATTTTACTTTTGTGCTGTGGCTTTGGACGCAGATTAGCATTATTCAATAGGTTTATAATCTATGGTTTGTCTACCAATGTGGAAACCATGTGAATAAGTGACAAGTCACACTTTTTTTTTTTTAAATATAAACTGGGCCAAAAATTCACTTTAAATATAATAAGAAGAATATTCTATGGGGTCTCACACCAATTCTGCCATGTGAACGGGGCCTTATTTCTGGAGTGTTTTATGTTTGTCATTGTATTTCAATGGTGTATTTGTACTGAATTTTAATAAAAACAATAATAGTAATTCTATTATTTCAACAGTCTGCGAAATACAACAAAGGGAAGATCCCTAAGATGTCTTCGAAATTGTTACCACAGCTACCCGAGGTAAAAGTACCATTTTGTCATTGCTGCCTGTTCTTGTCCCATGGTGTGCTATTTTTTATTTAGATCAGTTATTACCCTTTTTATGTGACCTGGTTTAGTTGCATTTTGTTCAAATAATTAGGGCATGTCCCCACTGCACGGGTTTTCGGCCGGTTTTTCAGCCGGTTTGCGGTTTTTCAGACCGCCTGAAAAACCGGCCGAAAATGAGCACAATTGTGCTACTATGGAAAACCCGTGCAGCAGTCCCCACTGCACGGGTTTTCCGCCCGGCGGTTTTGTCGCCGCGGACCGGCAACAAAACATTGAACATGCACAATCTTCCATCCGGTTTCGGACGGAAACATGTGCTGCTCAATGGAGGGGGGGAGGGCTGTTCTCCCCTCATGCGCGGATAAAAGCCGTCCCCCCCCCCCCCCCCCCCGCGGCCGGGCGACGGCCGCAAAACCGGACAAATACCGGCCAGCAAAACGGCCGGTATTTGTCCACTGCCGTGTAAACAGCCCCTTAACATGGCAGCAATATGTTCAGAATGCCCTGGGTGCATCCAGCAGCGCTTCTCACCTTTCAGACCATAGAAAATGATCTGTTTGATAATGAGATCCGATTCCCAAAATCTTTCCTGCTTTAAATATAAATTATGCTTGAAAAAGTTTGAACACTACTTTTTTAAATTACAATTGTTTAAAAACCCCCCAAATCTTGAGGGTTTGGCGCTCAGCTCTTCTATACCAAACCCACCTTCGTACACAACTCCGTTTCGAAGGCCACCCCTGTTTAGACTAGATTTTTCTTTTGGGGATTTTTCTTTCTATTATATTGTGAAAGTTTGGCTTCCTATTTAAAAGGCCACCGTTTTGGAGGATCACTGTATTTGTGGGTGGTCATATTAAATAAAGGGTTTCACTTAATTTAAAAAATGAAACAAAAATATTTTTTTAGAGGAGTGTACACTATGGTAAAAGAGGAAACATGGGGGAAATGTTTCCAGCTTTTTTAAATCAGACATAATTCAAATTTTAAAATTCCGGGGAAATTGTTCACAAATGTGTTAAGAGTGACTGCAAAGTGACTCTTGGTAAGCAAAAACCCAAAGATTCAGCAGCCTCTGCAGGTGCTTATAAATATGCTGAAAAATTTTGCTGTCAGGTCCTTTTAACTTGGGTTTTTTGTGCGCTCTCTTCCCGGGTATCCATGATTAAATAAATACTTCAGCAGGCTGTAGGTTTATAGGGGAAATGTTCCCGAATTTTTACTTTTGTACATACAAAATTTCTACCACGCTTTTACGAAAAAACTGTACATTTTAATAAATGGGCAGGCTAGCCCAAATTTTCAGCGCGTTTGCCCTGGGGTTTTATGGCCTTGTCAAGGGGCCCCGAGGGATCCCACGAATGTGGAAAACAAACGCCATGTGAACAAGCCATTTTGGGGTTTTTATTCTCCCAAAAAACCTTGATTTGTAAATCCAAAAATAATCATATAGTCCTGATATTTTTATCGATTTTTTTTTTTTTCTATTTTTTCCTTGCCTTAGTGTTGTGGTTAGGGTTTGTCTGCAATGCTCAATGTATTGTGCTCTGTATAAACCACACATTTCCTGCAATTTTCTGTGAATCTGCTGCAAGTGCATTTGATGGTTATGAAAACCTGTAAAACCGCAGAAACTCATAAATAGATCTCAAAAATAGATCTCATGTCTTGTTTTGGGAGTGCGATGTAACTGCATCGTATTAAAGGGTTTTTACAACTACTTGTAATGTGCCTACTGCCTCCTACTGTACTGTACTGTGTTTACCTCTCCCATTCCTGCTGGTCCTGTGCAAGTGAAGCTCCATCGTCCTCCACGGATGACAACCTGTTGCTCATGTGACTAGGACCCAATTACTGGCCTCACTGGTCATGTGCCTACAAGTACACCTGACTGCAGAGGCAGTGATTGGCTCATGGTCATTTGAGTTGAACATCATTGGTGAGGGATTGGTCAACATTGGAGCTCTCACAATTAGAAGAAATCGTAGCAGCACTCACCGGTTCCTTTTTTTTGTACTTTTTTTTCGTTATACATAAACGGGCCACAGCATACAGGCGTGGAGGACACCAACAAGTTTAAATGCACTCCCCATCCCTTTTTGTATCCCGGGAAGCGTCGTTTGAGTAAAAACGGCCGTGGGCTGTGTTGGTGTCTCTCCACCCCTGTATGCTTTATCGGGATATTTGTATCCCGAGATAGGAAATGGAGGAGGCCCAACAAAGGGAGGGCAACACATCTGCTGTGGGGACGGGGGGGTCAATCGGAGAATTTTAGATTTCCCCAATTGACGAGACACCTGAGAAGGCCCCCAAACTCCCTAAGACCCCCAATATGGAACCCAGGGAATCCTGCGGGTCAGATCGAATAACAGAGTATCGCAGGTATAGCTAATTTTTTAAACAGTAGAAGAAGAACAGGCCTCTAATACGAGTGCGAGTACCTTGACTCCCGGGGGTTTCCACTGCTAGGGAAAAGTGGGGAAATAGGGCATCCCTGCCTCGTCCCACGATGAAATTTTAAAAAGGTCTGAGGCCCCCAATTAAACCGCTCCCCGGGAAAGGGGGTCCATGTAAGCAAGCCCCAATTTATAAAGGGGGGGCCAAAACCGAATTGCCCAATGGACAAAGAGATAGCCCATTCAATTGAGTCAAAGGGGATTTGGCCGCATCAAAGGACATATTCTAGAGCCCCATGATCTGAGTAGTTTTGTAAATTTAGGGAAAATCGTCTAAAATTTTAGCGTGGGGGATTCCCAGGAAAAAATCCATTTGGGTTGCATGCAAAATTGATAGGTGACCTTTTTTCAGCCCCTAGAAGTAGTTTGGCCAGGTTTTTTTGATGTCAGACTGGGCAAAGAATGGGACGTATGACGCAAAGGTAGGGTCCTTACCAGGTTTTGGGAGCACTACAATGAGGGCCCTCGAAATTTGGGGGGGATTTTTCAAGTCTCGCATAGCAGCCTGGTATACTCCAAAGTAGAGGGCAAAGGCCCCTATATTCCCTGTAGAATTCGATTCGGGAGCCCATCAATACCCCCGGAGATTTTAAGGTTTTGGGAAAGAATGAATGGAGTCATTTTTTTTGTTCAGTAATGGGGCTATCTAAGAACCCCCTTTTCCCCACCGTTTGGGTAGGAAGGGGGAGTGCGGAAAAGGGAGTCCCTAATCTCGAAGTCGAAAAAAAGTGATTTAGGGAATACAGGTTTTTGATTTGAAGACGAAAATTTTAAGTATACAGGGGGTCACGGGGACGGACCCCTTTAGAGATTCAGCTCCAGAATCCCGGGGTTCGGGTACCCCCGCCATGCACGCCAAAAGCTTGCCCCATTTTCCCCCCTGTCCAAAGTAGGACTGTCTAATGAAAAAAACTTTTTTTTCTGCCTTTGAAAGTAAAGGTCTGTTTTAGTCGGTCCGACACAGCCATCGGCTCATTTTCCCCCAGAATGGTTCTGGTATAGGCATTCCGCCCCCGTCATCTCCCTAGAAGCTTTGCTCTCTGTGCGCCAGGCCCTTCTTAAGGTCGCTAATGCCCGATGTCAGGATGCCCCTTGCGTACGCCTTAAATGCTCCCATGTAACGCCACCATGCCAACCCGCTTTTCCAGTAAGAAAACGCGCCACTTGTCGAGGGGTACGGGGTGGGAGGCAAAATTTGCAAGAGATCGGGTTTTAAGGGCCTCTATTTTTGGGAGGCATGTTATCCAATTTTTAAGAACCGATCCTGGAGCAAGATCCTATATGGACTAGCAAGAATTGTACTGACACAACAATGGAAGCAGAGTGGTGGATCAACTAAACAAAAGCGATAAGGCGTTGAAAATTTCGGGTAAAACAGGAATATTGATGTGTTGTAGGGTTCCAAACCAGGCACATGATCCGAAGTCTACCCGTAAAGAGTGCGGGAAGAAGGGTGTGGGTCCCAGGGGCCCCTTAGGAGGGGTCAAAACAGTCTAGAGCCCATCCCAAGTGCAATTTAAAATCCCCAAGCCAAATACTTGGATGGAGGGGTATTTGGGGAAGGACCGCCAAAATCTCCCTAATCACCACCGGGGTATACGGAGGTGGAAAAATAAACGGCAATTTTAATGAAGGGGGCGTGAAATGAGAGCATATCTTTTAATGTACCCCCCTTCATCCCCAACAGCCCCGTGGGGTAAACCGAACCCACAACCCCATGAAAAATAGAGAATCCTTTGGCACAGTTTGGAATGTGAATGTAGGACCCCCTTCCCAAAGACACCCAGTAGTGGTAGTTTGCCGGGTTTTATTGGTTTGTGGGGCTGCAATATCACATTGCGTGATTTTGATATTGAAGACTAGAGCCCTCTTACTGCGGTCGTTTAACCCACGGGGCGTTCATGTCAGTAAAAAATAGTTATTTGCCTATTAAAAAATTGGAAATGGAGGAAACCACAGGTGCTCGAGTTCTGTGTACAAGGAGTAAAACTATCACCCACCCCATAGATGGGGCTGGTAGAACAATGAAGGTACATTACTTGAAAGCAAAGACAAGCAAAAACCCCCCAAACCCGCCCCATATCCCACCCTACTTCGTTGCCATGAACGAAGCATTGGATCCCCGAACACCCCCAAAAAACAAGTAAGAAAAAAGCTTTAACCCTTAAATGCAAATAGAAAGCCCACAAAAACATATATTTGATAATTTTCATAAATTACTTTTTATTTTTTGTATGGTGTAAGTGAGAAATAGTGACATTTTTTTCCTAACGAAAAACTAGCTCCTTTCCCGACTCCCTTGGCTCAGCAGACCACAGTAAAAAGGGGCTGCCTGTTTTGCATAATGCACCCGTTTTTTGCGGCCCCATTCATAGGTGCGTAAATATTACGAGTGTGGTGCGCCCCTAGACCGCCCCCCCCATGTTAGGCCCTTAAAAAATGTTAGTGAGGGGCCCGCAAACCCCACTGAAAGAGCCCACGTAACCCGAGAGGTGAGACACGACCTACCTCGCTGCTGACTGCTCCCGGGGCCCAGAGGGTATGAATTGCCCTTTTTGGTCGGAAAATGAGGACCGTGGAGTTCCCTGTGTGAGGCGCTGAGCGCCGTCGACCGCGGAGACTCCGGGGGGGGTGCGACGGACGTCCAAAGAACAAGCAAATCCGCACACCGCTCACAAATGAAGGCGCCGGAGGAAAGCCTTCAAGGCGGCCAGGGGCCGACAAGAATAAAGGTATCCCTAACTACGCTCCGGTCAAGAACAGAGGACGGAGGGCCGAACGGGCTGCGCCGTACCCGACCCTTGAGATACAGCTACTGCCGTGGTGAGTCGCATCGAGGGGGACTGACGGTCGGGTGACCCTCTTGGAGCACTTAGGGCCTTACTGCCTCGCGGCACTGTGAACACTGCTTATAAGGACACTGTACCACCCCACACCGTCAAGGGAGACCTGCGGATTCGGCACCCGAGGTGAGAGCGGTACCCCTCTGCACTTCACCATATATACAGAGTGGCGGGGGCCGTGCTGCTGATGAATCGGGACACCCTTATGCGCTAACGGAGGGTCTATTCAATTGCAGCAGTGCTCACCAAGGTGGGAGGAGAGGAGAGACGGTGAACAGAAACTTTTGCTAAAATTTGATCATTAGTCTGGACACCCGGATAGTCTGGGACAAAAAGGCACTGCTTCTTATACTGTTCTCTGCTAACAAATACCCGAGTAGAGGTACTTGGGAGATACGCGGGGCGGCACCTGCTCACTAATGGTTAATGTCATCTTCCTGCATAGTCCCTACCTATTTTGATATTCTGTACACTGTTTGAACACTGTAAGGTTATTGCCATTACTACCACTAGAGGTCGATGCAACATCACTAACAGAAAAGTATAGGAGGAAAACTGAGAAATTACTCTGTTCTGCTGCTCACTCTAGATGACTGATGGCTACACCGTAAAACATGTTGTAATTTAAGGATTAAGGACTCACATGTAACCTGCCTTTTCACTAAAACTGTTCTTCGTACACTGTGACGCTAAACAGGGTAACGGATAGGAATCCCCCTAGTCCATAGAGACAACTCCTGAGGAATAGCCCCTATACCTGCCAGATTGTCCATATAGCCAAAAGCAGACGGAAAACACTATTGGTGAAATTACAGCTGTGACTCAGTCTGCTCCCTGGAAGACGGGCAGGAGTATGGACAAATTCCTAAATAAAAACGCTCCCAATACACCAAACAGAGTCACCAGGTCTATAGCCCAATCACAAACACAGCCTAACGTTGTGCCTGGAACCGAAACACAACAAACACAGAGACCACGAAAGACACCACCAGGGAATCCGCCACAACACACGATGGCGCCAACCCCTCCGGTGCACAGAACTGGCGCCGCTGGTCCTGAAAATGGTAGCGTACAGCACGCCGATCAGGGCACAGGGGACGCTCCAGTTCAGGCGTTAACGCTGGCACAAGAAGTCAGTAACTTAATTCTGCCAGTGCTAGATAGGAGAATCGACCTTATCCAAGCCTCCGTGAATGCGGCCCTAGCCCAGATAACAGCTAACTCGCAAAAAATAGCAGATCTGGAGTCAAGGGCGGTGGTCATAGAGGAGGATGTCACGAGGGTAGGGGACACCGCCACGAATAACAAATCGGCGATTGAAGCGCTGCAGATGAAAATAGAGGATCTGGAGAATAGGGAAAGGCGCAATAATTTAAGATTCGTGGGAATACCAGAGATGGTCCCGTCTGATCAACTAGCTTTATATCTAGTGAAAGATTTGGCACAGGCCCTAGATCTGGAGTTACCTCGGGATCCCCTTCTTATTGAGAGAGTCCACCGGCTGGGACCTCGTCGGGAGCAGAGGGGCAGACCCAGGACTACTATTGCGCGCTTCCATAATTGGTCCATTAAGGAACAATTTCTAAGGGCCTATAGGCAAAAAAGAGAAGTACAAGTGAACGGAGAAAGGATCCTGATCTTTCAGGACTTCTCCACTCAAGTGGCCCTTAAACGGAAAGCCTTCCACACAGTATGTAAGCACCTACACGACCAAAATGTTAGATTTCAGCTTGCATATCCGGCAAAGCTGAGGGTACATGAAAACTGGGCAGGGTGGGCACCTATAAACACCAGAGGA